>JAKCPI010000723.1:0-11762 GCA_023213315.1 Euborellia annulipes
GTATAAAATGGTCCGTCATTGGGAAGTTCAAGGAAGACCAAACCCTCACTCTCGTCCCCTCCCGTTCCTATTCCGCTTGTTCAAGGAACCAAATCAATCTGGATATTTTATTGTATATCCATAGAAATATAAATAAAATATGAGGCCTATATATAAAAAATCTGGCGTGAATGGATGCACAGCATACAACATTGTCTAATTTTTACTACTCTCGCCCTCCCCCTGGGAGTAAACCTCTTCCTCGAAAACTCCTGCTTTGGCTAATCTCTCGACTCTTACGATAACACTGCCATTTCGTTTATAAACAGCCATATTAGCTTATAAGTCATTTTTTATTTCTTTTTTGCTTTATAAATAAATAAATTTATTACGTTTCAACTTAGATGCACCAGTCTTTGGTGGCTAGGTCAAACAAATACAATACAAATTTAAATACAATAACAACAAATAAAACAAATCAAAAGAAAAAAAAAAAATAGAAATGTATGCCCATTAACAAACAACATGTTCATGCATTTCCATCGAAAGAAGTTCAAAAACAATTATCAAAAAATTCGCGCAAGCCACGAGACCAGGAGTAAACGTTACACATTAGCCATCCCGACATTCAAAAGCTGTTAAGGAAAACCTGGCCAAAAACCTTAACAAGGATGGTATGGCCCGAACTATTTTCTGCAATCAAGAACTAAATAAATTTGACACAACTAGCACATTACGACTTGATAAAATTTATTATAGATTTAATCATAGGGGGCAGAGGACTATAATCCCAAGTATTAACAGATAAACCGTTCCACAAATCAATTCCAGATCCTATAAACGAATGCAAACCTACATTCTTCAAGAAACTTGGCTTCTAATAAGCTAAAATGTTTTAAAGAAGGCGTGACATAATCTCACAAGCAGACTACTTGAATGTAATTAAAAAAAAAAAAAAAATAGGAGCTTATTTAGGAATATGAATTTCCTCTCTCGTTATACGTAAGTGGATCAATTGAACGATTTATATAAAAGCTTTCATTTGTGTAGTATCAATGACCAAAATTCAATGCAATAATAAAGCATTAATTGGTGATTATTGTGATACTAATGGCATTAATTATAACCTAGTAGCTAGAGTGGATTTTGCTAATACAAGTGGTAAGGTAAGTGTGTGGCATGGAAGCATGGCCTTATAAAGGGAATTGCGATAAAAATAAAGTTGAACACTTAGTAGTGTTCAATTATTGGTAGAATCTTAAATTTTCAATTCTTTCTTAACGGGATAAAATTCAAAAGTTTTTAAGATAAGATAGATGGTTCGTTTGTAAATCAAATATACATAAAAGAATAGGATAACGTTTCGGTTTGTAGAGTATTTATATTTTTAATGAATAATTAATAACAAAAATGTGGTCTATAATTAAAAATTCCCCTAATACCACTGTGCTACAAGAAAAAAAGCCCCGAGAAAATTCCTTCAGATTCTTAAGTAAAATGACCTCCTGAATCCAAATATGACCTTCGTTTTTCCCCACCACGTACCGTTTTCGGGGGGGAGCCCCCTACTTATTTCCACCCCTTTTCGTTAATTATAGGGCCACGAAAAAAATTTGGATCGATCATTTTTAATGATTTTTTTGCATTTTAAGGGACAAAATCCTCCTCCACATCCCCCCCCTTGGATCTAAATGTTAATGTTAAAAAACATTAACAGTTAAAAAACTTTTCACTTCTCTAGACCTTCTGAAGAAATGTTAAGGAGCCTAAAATATTCCTTTTCATCCCTCCAAATGTTTTTCGTGGCCCTATAATTAACGAAAAGGTGTAGAAATAAGTAGGGGGCTACCCGCCGAAAACGGTACGTGCTGGGGGAAAACGAAGCTCATATTTGGATTCAGGAGGTCATTTTACTTAAGAATCTGAAGGAATTTTCTCGGGACCAGAAAAAAAGTTTCATTTTGTAACACAGTGTAATAGTTTCGGTTTTATTTAGCTAATGCCATCTAATATAAGTCCGAAATGTTTAAAACCTAAACATAAATATAAACACTTCTCTAGGTCAAAACTCGAGAGACCTCACGAAGGGAAAATTAATTGTTGAAACGTTTCCACGAACACTAAAATAAAACGAAAGCGACAGCACCTCTTTTAAAGTGGACTCCCGAGCAACGCGACAGTGCCGCGGCGTCAATAGCGTCACTGCTGCCGTGACGTTACTGTCGCTCTGTCGCATTGCTCTACCTTAAAGCAGTCAAGGCCAGAGGAGTGGCAGTGCCCACCTGTTTTATTTATTAACTTAAACCAAGTGCAAGGGTTGGATAAGCCGTGTGGCATCTCATCTTTTTTAAAAGAAAGAATTCACCTTCAATGATGTATCGAAAGAGAAAGAAATCGTTAGAGTGATTTATAAGAAAACGTCTATTTACTTTTTAGGTTGTTTTTATTCAATCTCTAGTCGTAAATGCCACCCTTAATCAAGACGGAGAGTCGTTAGAATTTAATGGGTCTCCACTGACATACGTAGTAGCAGTAACTTAATGAGTGGACATAGATAGAATATTATTAACGAGATAAGACAAGGAGTTGTTGTTTGCTGTTAACATCCAGTTAATAACTAACAGCCTGTCCTCGGAGGATTGTTCTCGATCATCAGTTTCCTATTAGTTTTAAAATATGTATGATGAAAATAAAGTAAAGTTAAAAATAAATACATTCCCTTTCGTTTGATATAGAAAAAAATTTAATAAAGGTGTTTCTAGAAAGTCTGATTTTATTTATTTACCTCTTAAAAAGAGAAAAAGAGATAAAATGATAAATATTCGTATGAGAAAAAATGTTTAAAAAAAAAAATGGAATGAGAATATATACGCTGAGCATAAAGTCAACTTTCACTTATTTCAATATAAAATTGGAAATTATATAAAAAAAAAAAAAGAGTGCCAAAGTTTTTTTTATTTAGGTCTAAAACAGAGTTGTCCAAACTACGGCCCCAACTCCTTTGACAGCTTTGAGATAAAATCAACATGTTAACGTCGCTGTTAAAACTTGAGCATTTTTTAACGCTGGTGTGTCAGATAGGCCTACTAGATAACAAATCAAGTTAGTAATGCGCATGCCCGAGAGGTTATCGAGGGGTGTAAAAACACGAACAAGCAGAAAACATAGCTATCCTGATATGGATCGTTAACACCTGGTGTTAAAAAGTAAAATGTTAAAACTTGGTTTAGAGAATATCATTTTTTAACGCTGATGCTATTTATTACTTTAATTTTAACTGATGTTTCTTATTACTTTACTTTTAACACCCAATTTATTATGTTAAATTTTAACGACTGTTTTTAGAAAATAGAACTATGTGTTTTGTATTTGTGATTATTGAATTGATTTCATAAAACAAGATAGAAATTTTTTTATCTGAAACAAGAAAAGTTGCATTAAAAATTTTTCTAATGTAAAAAAATATAATGAAATAGAAAACGCATGGATGGGTTTTAACTTTGGCACTTACTGTGCAAATAGTGGCAGTGGACGCTGCAATAAAAGAAAACACAACTATAGTAGGCACCTAGAGTAGAGGTGCCAAGTTTTTATCTGTCATTGATATAATATTTACATTATTTCGGTAGAGAAATTCAATGCCACCTCAATACATAGGGAAATGTATTTATTTATGTGGTCGAAGCCCTGGATAGACTGGAAATCCCGGGTTCGAATCCCGGGAGCCAGAGGACGTTTGGCAAATTGATAAATAATTACACAATTATATTACAAAGAGAAAAGTATCAAAGGAATTGTTATTTTAGGTCCAGTGAAAGGTAAACAGCCCAAATTACTAACCAAAAAACCTGCACTATATTCGCTGTAAATAAATCTCCTAAGAAATTAACAACTAAAGCATTGACCCCTCTGAGAAAATTAATCTAAAAATTCCCGAGTTGATCATTTAGGTTGTCTATTCTCAAGATGAATTTATAAATACCAATGAAAAGTTATTTGGCCTATCTACCTATTAAAATTAAGAGAAGAAAATAAGCAAAAAATAAAGAAATCTTGATAAATTAGGGTGAGAAGAATAATTTATAGTTGGATTTTATTTTTATAAACGGCAAGATATATAAGATAAAAAAAAAAAAAATAACCGACCTAACCTACATTCAGGCTTATATATTGCCTACAATTTTTTTTTCAATCATGAGAATAAAATTACTGAAGTTATAAAAAATTTTTCAAAAAAATTTAGAAATATTTTGTGCTATTTAATTTCAGAGGCTCAAATGATCTTGTGTTTCATCTCATAAACGAACAAAATTCAAGAATAACGTTAAGGATATGAAGAGTTTTTTTTTAATGGCTCAATCTTACAGTGGCCAACAAAACAATCCAGAAGAACCTATCGGTGACATCGACTAGTTAGGGGTTTTCTGAAGTAATCGATTCAAATGTTTGTCGCATGAGAAGGAATGCGAACCCGCGACTCTTGGTACAGATGGCCATGACAATAAAGGTTAAAATAAATAATGATTTTAATATTAATGAGTCTTGCCCTCGGGGCTTGGTGTAGAGGTTAGCGTGCTAACCTCGTATACCAAACGTCGCGGGTTCGGACCCCAGGCAGTCCGATGATTTTATTTAAGCCAATTGGATACCAAATGGCTTAAATAAGAATGCCTGGACCCCATATATGTATATTAAATCAATAACGGTTATCGTTAATGTCTTACATGGCCTGAGTTGCCGAAAAGACAGTGTGAATGTGTGTGTGAGTGTGAGTGTGAATGAGAAAAAGTGTGAATTAATGAGTCTTAAAGTCAAGAGGCGCGGGTTCGGATCCCAGGCAGCCCGATGAATATTTATTTAATTCATTTAAAATTTAAATAAATGTACCTGGAACACCACATATAAATCGTATTTAAATAATGAGTTATATCGTTTAATAGTTAAGTCTATGTGGTTCAAAATGCTGAAAAGGCATTAAAAAAATATTGAATAAGAAACAAAAATGTCTATTATAAATTTAAGACTTCTGCTTCCCCCAGGATAGAACTTAATTTAAAAAAAAAAAAATCCTAAAGCCGGTTCGAATCCTTTAAATTCACTTTAAATATTAAAAATATTCCAATTGATAGCAAAAAAAAGTACAGTACGTACGTACGTATTAATAATAGAAATGTTTATAATGATTCGCTTTTATTTTCTATGTGCATAGAATTTTTCTCTCTCTTTCTCTTTTTTGGTTATTTCACAATGAGGACGCTTTTACAAAAGTGATGTTATTCAGCGACGTTAGGGGATGAAATTAAATAAATTCCTCGTGTTCAAAGTGAATGGCATTCTCATACTCTCTTTACCATTCCATTTTGATTGCTTCGAAGGCCAAAAAAATTAATTTTTTTTTTTTTAATAATTAAAAAAGATGTCGTTGACTTTTATGATTATTTATAGAAAGAGATTATTGAATTTTGATTTGATACAGATAAAAAGGGGTCGTCCACAAATTACGTGACGCATTAGGGGGAGGGGGGTCTGACCAAAACGTTACTAATTGTGACATGGGGGACTTGGGAGTTTCTCTAAGTGTGACATAACAATTCAAAGTTGAATTTATAAAATTTTTTGAAAAAAATGGTCGAATGATTTTCAAAACAGGGAAAAATGAAGTGATTATTTTTTATTCGGGGGAGGGGGGGGGGGTAGTTCTATGTTGTGACATCATATTTGTAAGAGGGTTTGTTTGTATTTGACAGGGGGGAGGGGGGACTAGAAAATCGTCAAAAAAGGTAATATGTGGGCGACCCCTTAGTCAAAGAGAAATGTTAATGTAGGTAGCCGTTTGGCCGGTTAATCCGAGGTTTCAGTTAAAAAATGATTTTCATTACACATTTTCGTTTTCCTAACTCGCTCAATTTTGTTTCTCAAGCTCTGTAGTAGAAAAAAATGGACTGGGAAGCAAGCGAGTAAACAAACTCCCCCTCCCTCTTCACCATCTGAACGAACATTTGCACAATATTGCACCATACAGTTTAATTAAAATTCAAAAAAAAAAAGTAATTTATACATAATAATAAAAATAATGTATGATCAATATGATCAATATTTGTAATTTGTAATACTAATGAGATAGGCCGGTTAATCCGAGGCAGGACAAGAAGGTTTTTACTGTATAACTTATATATGGACCCTGTTACGCATTAGTGTGTCAAGCGCCAGCTACCGAATTTTGAGAAAATTGACATTTAGTTTTTTGTTTTGATTGGATTATATATAATTTTTTTTGTCAATTTTGCAAGTAACATTAAAATATAAATTTTTTTTAGGACATATTTCATAAAAAATACTATTAATTATAGCATTTGAAACAATAATCCGTGCTTAACTCAATTTTTAATTTTTTTTTGGCGCTTGACACACTATTGCATAACAGGGTCCATATAATCCTATAGGCCTGTCAATCGAAAAACTTGTAATATATAGCTATGATACAATTATTTTCTTGACAAAATTAAAGGTGACATGGCATACCAATTGAAAATGATTATATCATAAATAACTTCTTTAATTTAGACTATCGCGTAGAAGAGAGAAAGAAAGAGTTTCCAGCAAAATAAACTTTTCTCCTTGGCTGATTCCCCTTCACCTCAACTATTATTGATGTTTTGATGAGGCTATTCGCTAAGCGGATAGGCTGCGGATTATAGATCAGACGTAAAATAAAAAAAATAATCCAGGATTGCCAAAGTCTGTTCAGTCAAAGATAATCTCACCACCACAAAGGGCGAATGGCAAACCCGCAATTGTGGATTATTGATTGTTGTTTCGGAAAACTCAATTATTTAGTCATTTTTGATGTTATAAAAAGTCAAATGAAAAATTAAAATAATTGAAAAATGCACTGCGCGTCAAAAGAAAACGTAACATTTTGTTTCTTAAGAAGACCTGTTCTAATCTAAATTAATGATACTCTAATTTAAGAAACATTTAATACGAAATAAGCTTAAAGCCCCAAATATATTTTTAATTCAACTTTATCTAGTTCTCTAAAACAGTGCTTCTTAAAGTAGTTGCCCACGGCCTCCTAGAGGGCCGCAAATGTAACAAATAAATAACTAAGTTGTAAGGTTAAATAAATTTAAATACATGGAATATAATTATAAAATTTTTCCCGCATTCGCTGTTAACATTAATAAATAAATGCATTGACTAGTAAGTGTTTGAATTAAAAAAAACAATACGGGGGGGGGGCGTGAGATATTGACTTGGGTTCCAGGGGGGCCGTGACTTCAAAAAGTTAAAACGTCTAAGAAGAATAGCGATTGAGAGGAAAATACATGAATCCTATTTATCATATAATGCGATTTGACAAACCAGTTAAAAACAAAATGGAGAACAAAATTTTTTGTGGAAACATTTTTAGTTGATGCATTCAATCAGATAAGATTATTTTCAAGAGCCACAAAATGGGCTTTCCACCATAACTAATCTAATCTATCTCCCCCTCCCCCACCCCCCACCTTCCCACTCAATTTATCTCATTCTGATAATCTTCATTTATTTGTCAATCACAATTTTTAGTCAAAGGTTCAATGACAGCCAACGAGTTCTCATCGTCTTAATATATATTATGAATGCAATAATTAAAAGAAAATATTGGATATTAAAGAAATTTGAAATGAATGAAAAAATATCGATTTCTGAGGATGATGCCATCACACTGATATTGAAATTAAAAATCTCGTTAAAACAGAGTAAAAAATATTTTAGAACAGAGTTGCCCAACCTTTTGAAGTTCACGGCACCATTGGGAATAACATCAAACACTAGAGGCACCCTTGTAACGTACGCCATAATATAGTATAGTAAATCTTGATACAGTCACCGAGTAAAAATACATCAATAGTTTTGTTAGCTTAAGTATAGGGTTTTTTTTTTTCTCGCGGCACCCCTTAGCCAATCACATGGCACTTTTAGGTGCCGGGGCACACCAGTTGGGAACCACTGTTCTGGAGTGAGAAGCAAAAGATTTTCTCAACCCTAATAAACACTTTAAGTTGCCAATATATTCATTTTAAATAAATTAATAGATCTATCCATAGATGATTGATTTGTTTGAGAATGGAAAAATCAAAAAGTAATTATTATTTTTTTTTTAATGATGTTTTTGCTTTTGCATCTGCCATCTTCAGGCTGATCATCATAAGAGTTTTAGTAAATTACTTGCACTTTGGAGATGTGAAATTAAATGAATTCGTTTGATTTATTTAGGCTTTTGTTTAACGGATCGTCAATAAGAGGGTTGGTTGCTGAACTCTAAAGCAAGAACGTCAGCATTAAAGAGATTAATATAAAAATAATAAAGAGCGTGTAAAAAAATAATTTATTATTGAATTTTAATCAAAATCGTTGGAATTTTGAGAAAAACTGAAAAAGTAAATCAGTAAAGTACTAGTACTTTTAGTCCGATTTTGTTCAAAAGCGTATTTTGAGTGTCCGGGAGGGTACCTAACTTAAATATAAAATATTAAACCTAGCCCATATCCTTCATCCTTAAAATTGTTACATACAGACAGACCATGTTGCGAAAACTCATGGGATCTCAAAACGTGTATATCCATCAAAATCTCGACATCAAATATTTGACATGAATCCAATACTTTCTCTGGAGCGATATATATGTAAGAGAAAGTGGCGCATTTTGTTTAATCGAATTTCATACTAAATATAATAACACAAGGGAAGGGGAATTTTACTATCACCATAATTTACTAATCTTCTTTAATCTCGGTAAATCTCTCCCTCTTTTTTTTATTTGTTAATTTTTATTGAATAAATAAATACGTAATATTGATTAGAATTTCGATCGCATTATTTTCAACTCGAAAATTGATTTTTTTTTTTTTTTAGTAAAGTGCTCGTATTTTTAGTTTCAGTGTACATACAGGCAGGCAAACATCACTTTCAATGGCATTAGATAATTCACTAAAACAGAACTCAATGTCAAAATATATGATAATTTAAATAAATAAATAAATAAAAAGAGCGTCGTCTTGTGACATTCTATTAAAGAAAAATGTCACAAGGGCGAAAAGTTGATGTTATCTAATAATAGACCCCCCGATTATTATTTGAAAGACGAAGAACGTTGTCCGGTCATTAGCGAGACGTCTCGTACTAACGATAATTACTTTAAGATGATTAAAATTTATAATTAAATTGCCTACTTACATGTGAGCAAACATTCCTAGTAACTGCATGGTGTGTTGAGGTCGCATACAACTAGTTGCAATACAATCACTCAACGATAGTTTATTTTATAATAATAATAATAATAAAGACACTTAAATTTATTGTATAAATATCAAAATAGCGTGCATATTTTTATATTAAATTCGATTGATTATTATGCGTTGCTCGGAATGAAAACCGAAACAAAAAAAATAAACTCCCCGGTGTTAAAACTCGCGTCGTTGTTAATTGTTTTGTCTATGTGGGGGGGGCATAGAGAGAGAGAAGAAGAAAAAAACAGGCTGGGTTTGGGGCACGGCGCCTGGCAGCCAGCGACTAAAGCCGACGCAGCCGTGAGTTCGTACCCCCCCTTGAAGGGGGCGGAGGGGGAGGGCCAGCCGCATGCGCATGCCTGGTTAAAATCTCAGAGGGTGGGAACACCATGCCATCTCACTCGACCCTTATATACACAAAGGGTTGTTGATGTTATCCCTGGATAGGTATATTCTACAACGACGACCGACGACGACACGATGACACTCTCCTCCCCACCACACAACTATTTTTTTCTATATATTGTCAAAAACGCAACCAGTGGAAATTTTATTTATTCATTCAATCAAGTTTTTATTATTTGAAAGGATTAGAAACCTGAAATGGAATTGCTGGACACAAATTTAAAACTCGGGTCTCGTTAAATGAAACATGAATTATATAGCCTACCTACACTCGTAATTTAGAAGTAGGCTTAATCATCATCAAACTACCCCGAAGGTCATAAAATGGGGAGAGTGGAAGAAGCAGACTAATCTTGTTCTGTTATAAAAATAAAGATTAGAATTTTTTCGGCATCAGAAGCTATTCCTTTTACAACATACCGTAATATTGATCCCAATTTTCAATACAATCAAAAGTACAAGTTTTCCCAGCCAGCGGGGGCTGGCAAGAAGAAAGTACAACAGCCAACAAAAACGATGTAAACAAGCAATGGCCTAGCAATCAATGGGCGACCTAACGGAAGAAGACTGTTGAATGCCAGCCGGAAGAAATCTTAAATTGCATTTTATTTTTAAGGGGGTTCAGGAGCGACGTCTAAACGTACTTAAAAAAAAAACTAGACTATTATAGGGAATTTTTCAATGCGGTTTTTTTTAAATGAATTAAATTCATAAGAGATTATTGGGACATCGAGCTATAATTTTTTTAATGACTTATTAAAAAATTATCGTAATTAATTTTTTTGTTATCAAGCAAATACAAAAAAACAATCTGTCCAAATAATTTTTAATTTTTTTTTAATTTAAAAATGAATTTATTGTTATTATTAATCACATATTAATTAAAAAATTTTTAAAATAAGCTTAGATGATTTTTTTAAAATCAAATGTAAAATTAGTTCAGCATTCTTGCAATAGATGGCAGGCTAGTCTAACAGCCGATCCCCTAATAGCCTATATCTGGCCTATATTTATATATTTTTATGCTTTTATAAAAAATACATAATAAATATTTAATAACATTTATAAAGTATTTATTGTAAAAAGATCAATGAAAATCAACCAAATGCATTAAATATTATTAGCTACCATTCTGACCTCTCTTGGCAAATTTTTGAATTATCTTATGATTTTTTGGGCATACTTTTATGACACACTACGCCATCTTATCGGGAAAAATATGCGTAACCACTTCGCTCCCGTGCCCCCTTAAGTAATAAGAACTGGTACAAACATCAATTGATTAAAAAGCATATAATTTCATTGACTCTTTTGAGAGAGAAATAAAATTCTAATTTGAAATATTTCTTCCCCTCAGAGAAAAAATTTCATGAAAATAATTTTCATTCTCAAATCGGTTCACTAATTTGTGAAATTAGACCCTGAATTTTGTCTGTGAATCGCTAAGTTGACCAGTTGAGTGACGCACTTTCTAGTCATGTCTAACAAGTAAAGAAATCTCAAAATCGATATAGAAGATTCTCTCACATTCGCCTTCACTGTCTGAATTGCTTAAAGTAGATGTAGGCCTATCTACTAAACATTATTTAAATTAATTAAAAATTGTTGTTTTTGATTCTACATTTCATAAGAGAACAAAAAATAGAATATAAGACAACGTAGTGTTAAAATTTTTAAAATATAAGGAAAAAAGAAAATATCTAATATGATATGAGAATGTGGTATATGGGCAGTAGGGTGGCCGCAAAAAACAAAATTTTTTAATTTCTTTCGGCCGAACATTCTGAAAGTTGTCTTTTGGCTAGAAAATGATAATGGCAAAGTTTTAGCTAAATTGGGTAACGTTAACCCGTGCCTCAACGGGGTTAAAATTTTGAAAAAGTGCGATTTTATCTAGAAATTCGCAGTTTTTACTTCATAAAACGAAAACAAAGTATCGTAGAAAAATGAATCTTGGCTCATTTCATAGCAAATTTAATTCTCTTGAGGTTTTATATTAATCATTTTTTCATTAAAACTTATAGATTTAGTGATATTTACAAATTAGCATTTCGGTTTTGATATATTGCTCTTTCTGAAAAATAAGTGGAAAATCACAATAAA
>JAKCPI010000725.1:0-23781 GCA_023213315.1 Euborellia annulipes
ATTAATTCCGCCCCAGTAATAAGAAATTTTAGAATGACATTAAAATGTTTCTATCCTACTATACTATTTGCTAAATATTGAATATAAATTTTAACTCAAACGGAATGCACTTATTTTTTAGTAAAAGTATTAAAATATATTAATACGAGTCGTATCTTTATGCATTATAGGGGATGGGGCATTAACCCCCCTGGTTAATGCCTTCATACCTCCCCCTCCCTTTAAGGAAATGCGAGCCTTCACCGCGAAATTACTCTCAAAATAATTTGAATACATTTATAAATAATTATTTTAATTTTTATTTTATTTTGAAATTATTTTATTTTAATTTTCAACCCTTAATCCACCCCTGAGTAAAAGTATATTAAAGAAATTTGATTAACAAAAATATAGGCCATATAGAAAGAATATAATGGTAAATAATGGTGACTTAAGAAAAGATTTAAAAAATGCCCTCAGGCTTGGTGTAGTTGGTAGCGTGCCTACCTTCTATACCGAACGTCGCGGGTTCGGACCCCAGTAAGTCCGATGATTTCATTTAAGCCATTTGGATATCAAATGACTTAAATTGAAATGCCTGGACCCCCAATATGTATATTATTAATTAATAACGGGTATCGTATAAAGTCTTATATGGCCTGAGTTGCCGAAAAGAGTGTGAATGTGTGTGTGAGTGTTGAGTGTGAATGAGAAAAAGTGTGAGTGCTATAAAAAATAAATAAATAAATAAAAAACTAATTTTTTTTTCAATGACACCTACACTCCCCCTTCCCCTTTCAACAGCTTATATTCTCCCTCTACCCTTAGTGAAATACAAAATATTTAATTTCATATTCAAAAGAATCGTTTTTCGCAGTCAAATTATTTGTTTCTATCATTTTTTTTTCAACGATAAAATGCATAATAATTACCTTTAATAAGACACTCAAGAGGGTGTGCTGGTTGACGGTAGAGGTCAGGGTGGGTTACACTATATTAATTATTCACTTTGATTCACTTTAAACACAATAAAAGAGAGCAGCGCCTGCATGCAACGCCACTCGACGACTGAGCGAGAGATTCGTCTTCTCTCTCTTGTATAGGAATAAAATGGATGAAAATAACAATTCCCTTTTTATTAAAAGTAAAAAAATATCTTTTTATCTAATCTAACTATATTTTGAGCTGGAAAAAGAATGTCCAACAAGTGATTTGGAATATTCCAAGGCCTTTCTTAATACGTAATCAACCCTTTCATCCCCTTCCCCCTAAATCAAAATAATAATCAACGCTATTTTTTGAATGTTTTCTATTTATTTGGTTTCGATTTAGCTAAAATAAATTATAAAAAAAATTTTTTTCAATTTTTCAACCCTAATCCAATCTTTTTTTTTTTAAACACTCACATTTTTCTCCCATTCACACACACACATACACAATAAATCTTTTCGGCAATCTTAGGCCATTTAAGACTTTAAACGATAATCTCGAACAGTTTAATATATCTATTGGGGGGGGTCCAGGCATTCTTATTTAAGTCATTTGGTATTCAAATGCCTGGGGTCCGAATCCGCAACTTTTAGTAAAAAATATAAAATTTTCAATATAAAAATATTTTTTTATTTATTCATATTTATTATTTTAATGAAAAACTCGATGAACCGCAGTGGCACCGTCTCAACTGATGGTCCCACTGCGGCTCATCGAATTTTTAATTAAAGAAAACCTCCGTCCCAGAATTTTCTAAATTTTATTATTTTATCTATAAAACTAGCAATCATTTGGAAAATTGATCTTGGTGGCCAAAATTCGTGCCCTCCCCTTAGACTAGTCTGCCTCCCTAGGGGAGGCGCGCCTCAGAGTTTGGAAAACGCTGACTTAGAGGAAGCAAAAAACCTGAAGCGAGACTTGTTTTAATTAGGCTTTATATGGCACTTGTTTAATTATAAAATCTATTCATTTGCCATTAAGTCTCATTTTCTTGTTATACATTTGAACTATTAATTCAAAATAAAATTGAGTGGTTAACTTTTCATCTAGTCGTTCGCTTTCTTTTATGCGTGCAAATAAAAAATTAATCGCCAATTAAACATAAGATCTTTTTCATTTGCCCGCCATTAAATTGATGATTAAACGAAACAAAAATCAGGTAAATGAGAATAAAGATTTATTAGTTAGGCCTATTTTTATCTATTAATTTTTTTTAGAAGTCTTTACTGTGCCATAATATTTGTTATTTTCTTCTATTGACAACCGAGGATTCTGGGGATATACGAGTATTACGTTAATACTAAGGCGACTTAAAACCAAAAGAAAATGGAATCAATGTGCTTGCTGGAATATTAAAAGCCCAAAGGCGGGACGTCAATATAAATTAATTAATAAGCAAAACACTTAATGATATGTTTAAATTTACTAATGAATAAATTGAAACATATCCCCGAGTGTTTTTTTTTCTTTATAATTAATTTAAAATTTTAATTTTTCTGTTTTCACAATAAATGTAATTATAATCACTAAAACCTCAATCCAATTTTTTCCTGCTCTTATATTTACAAAGGAGTATTTTTTTTTTTATTTTTTCCCCAATTCTCTTGTCCACAAAGTAGCATCTTCAAACTGTTGAAGAGAGAGCGAGTCCGAGCACAAAAACATTCGCAAACTTTATAATCACTAAAATTGACCAATAAATCTTGATTTAATTTTGTTTTCGGATAAACTGTGATCTATTTGTATTTGATACAAGATTTTCAGAGACAAATTCGGATACAATCATAAAGGACGAAGTATCTTTATTTAATAACAATATCTGTGAAAGCTTAACTCTTAAATAAGAAGAATTTACTGGGCATGTCATCGTGAAACTGAAATTTTAATTTTAATTTTTGTTATTCCTTCTCACAAGAGAAATTTCTACTATTAAAGATGATAAATTAAAATTTCCTCTCATTTGTAAAATTACATTTAATAAATAACATATTCCCTGGTATGATTGAAGAAGATGTTTACGGATAATTTTGGAGTAGGATATACAGCCGACTCTCGATAATTCGAATTTTCGTTAATTCGCACTCTTTAGCTCTAAACTTCGGTAAATCCAAAAAAATCCTGTGTAATTAGGTACCATTTGGATACCAAATGGCTTAAATAGAAATGCCTGGGCCCCCAATAGATATTATTTCATATATAACGGTTATAGTAAAGTCTGATATGGCCTGAGTTGCCGAAAAGACTGTATGTGTGTGTGAGTGTGAATGTTAAAAAAAAAAAAAAAAAAAAAAACTAGGGGAGGGAGGGTTTTGGGTTTTAACCACCTAACCCAGGAAATTAAAATTGCTATATAATATGTATGTATGTATGTATTAAAAATAGAAAAGAAAAATAACAGCATCTCTTTATTTGAAAAACAAAAATGTTTAAAAAACTATCAACCCCCCCCCAGAAGCAAATTCTGGTTGCGCCACTGCTATCAGCCTAAGCTTAACTTCCAAATTCTTCTTAGCTTGGCATGATGAGTGCAAGTCAAATACAGGGGCGGATTAAAGGCGGGGGCGATCGCCCCCCCCCCGAGAAGAAATTCAACAAGTTATAAAAACTAGTAATCTAAAGAATTTATTATTTCTGCTCTTAATTTCAATTGAATTTGATACCAATCAATTTAAATAAATAGGAAAGGGGTCTAAATGGCCATAGATGCCGAGAAAGTCCTTAAATAAAAAAAATTAAAAAAAAAAACCACCCACCCCGACAAAATTGCATTAATCCGCCCCTGGGCAAATACGTCTATCTCCCTTACTTCCCGACCAACGCTGGTCAGAGACAGCCTGAACCTATTCTCGAGAATTCGTTAACCAAGCGGCTCCGACAATTTCGTTTTCATTATTATTTTTATTTTTTTAATCCAAACTTCTTGATAACTCAAATACTCGATAACTGTAATTTCCCTTGGATTTCGAATTATCGACAGTCTACTGTATTTATAGAAAACTACTGTCGGAGATTTTACGAAGTATTTGCATATTGATTAATATTAGAAAAATTAGAAAAAAAAATATTAAAATAAAATAAATCAATTGAAGCAAAAAAAGAAAGTTAAATAAGAACATAGGATTACCAACTTTTATAAAAGATAATAAAAGGCATTATACGTATATTTAAATAAATAAAGTGTTAGCAAAGAAGCTGGAAACTTTGTTTTAATAGGCTCGTGGAATGGACTGCGAAAGAAAGTCTGAGATTTTTTTTTATGATAGAAATTATGTGTGATCTATACGTTGTAGCCAGGGTCATTCCCTATCCCTTTTCCCCCTTTGCCCCCCCCCCTTCTCCTTATCCAATCTGTCCTCATCATTGAGGGGACAAAATGTATTCAATAACAAGTTTATTTGTTAAAATATAGGAAATCAAATCAAACTGTAATGTAAATGTAGGCCTACTTATAAATTGGGCAACTGACTTTCCGGTTTATTTAAAAAGTAAAGTGTAAAGCAAATAAAAGTATTGGTGTAGTATATAGCATAGGCGTAGCCAGAAATTTTCGATGGGGGGGGGTCAGGATGATTTCTCCCCCCTCCCCCCCCCCGACTAATAGGGCAGTATAAGGCGTCTAATGAAATGTATGACTAGCCAATCCGCCCTCCTGGACCCCCCTCGGATTGGCTTGGGCCCGCCTTTTCTTAATTAAGTCCCGCAATTTTTCATTCAACTCGTTTCATGCAATAAAAAATGCAACAAAGTTTCTCTCTGTTTGTTTCTCTTGATCCGACGAGTTCTATCTCAGATCTAATTAAGAAAAAAAAATAAAAAATTTAATTATATAATAATTTTTATTATTTTTCATTTGACAGATTTAATCAATTTTGATAGGCTTTAATTTTTTATAAAGCAAGACAAAAATCAATTCTTTTCAATGGGAAAATTCTGAATTTTCTCGAATTCTTTGCGTTTCCTTTAATGAAATTATTTTATTTTATTTTTTATTTTTTGCCCCCGAGTTTGGTCTAGTTGGTAGAGTGCTTACCTCCTATACCAAACGTCGCGGGTTCGGACCCAGGCAGTCCGATGATTTTATTTAAGCCATTTGGATACCAGATGGCTTAAATAGAAATGCCTGGACCCCCAATATAACTTTCGATTACCGAATGAAAGAGAAAGTTGTGTGCTGCGCGCCAGCCACACCAGATTTTTTTAAATATCCTTTTTTTCTCCTCCATGCCGCTCCTTGATTTTGCCGCCCCGTGCAAGTGCACGTCGTGTCCCCCGCACGGAACGGCCCTGGTTGAAGCTAATTTCATCGTCTCTGGACACGAGTGCTATTGAATAATTAATCCTTAATAGATTTCAATCCAATCTTTTCGAATATATTATATTATAACTACAATGCATTGAATCGTAGTCAGAGTTTCAACAAAAGGTAGGCTTTCTCATATCACACATTCATTTTTATTATCATTCAAAAAAATCTTTCATTACTAGGCAATTCAAAGAACCTTCTAGAACATTTTAATCCTTTATTTCCGTTTGGACTACTTGAGGCATACGGAATATTTAATTGTGACTTTCTCGGAAACAGCTGCCCATTTACTCATCTACTTTTGAAGCCACCCTCATCCTCCACTTCGGGGGATGTTCTCTTTGGAAGCTTTTAATACAGAACAAAACGGAACGGTAAATTTTGCCGACAATCCTCAAAAATAGTCCTTTATTTGAAACCAGAGAATTTAATTTCATCAAAGCGATCTCTATTAGAAAAATATGGTGTGATGGTCGAGCACACAACTTCCTCTTAACTTTGGTAATTGAAAGCTGCTGAGCTTGTCACACCAGATTTTTGTGTCTGACATATATTTAGTTCCCGCAAATCTATTAGAATTTAAGATGTAAAATTTATAAACATAGAAAAATATTGATATTTTGTTACCAATAAGTACAAGAGTAAAGTGGTCTTCGAACAATTTCAAGGGCAAAATGAGAATATACATTCTAAAGAGCAAAAATGATTGATTTTTGAATTTTAATCAAAATTATTAGGGCAATTTTGAAGAAATTGAAAAAAAACGGAAAACGTGTATCAGTAAAGTAAGGAAGGTGTATGCTTGTTTCTTGGCAATGAGAAAAATAACTTTTAGAGTGTTTTCTCCGAATATTTCGAAGGCATTTATTAGCACTTCTTCATCAGCGGCTCACTCTAATAATACCACATACAAGTTATAATTTCGGAGCGAAATGTTAGATTGGCAGGTTTATGCATTACAACCAGCTGTCTCGAGCAATAAGGCGTCAAATCAGTAAAGTACTAGTAGTACTTTTTGGTCAATTTTGTTCAATAAGCTTCGTGTTACGTCCTTGGGGACGTCAGCGGGGGTCAGCGGCGTAACTAACCTTTGAGGGCGGAGGGGGCAAAGCACAACAGGGCGCCATTTTTTAAGTTTGGTAATATAATTTTAAAGAAATCTATCAATTTTTTAGACAATCTATTGAAAGAATATGATAAAGTCACCGTCCATGGGTTATATTTTAGATGCCCTAGGGCGCCTATGTCGGTATCGAGAAGCGCTAAAGGCTTGAAGCGCCTGGGGCGGAGGGGGCAAGCGCTACTGAGGGGGTGTCGATATATAATTTTCAATAGGATTCGGACAAAGAGGTTTAATTAAAAGTCAAAAAGTTTTTTAAAACAAAACTTTATTTAACCCCAGACAATTTTTTCTTTACTTGCTTTCTTCAGCGGTTGGAGTCATAGAGAGCCATATATGACTCCAACCACTGAAGAAGTCCTACAGCAAGTGGACAAAACATTGTCTGGGGTCAAATAAAGTTTTGTTTTAAAAAACTTTTTGATTTTTAATTAAACCTCTTGGTCCGAATCCTATTGAAAATTGTGAAGAAGGTCCCCCTCGTAGCTCAATTGCTAAATGCTTTAAATTGAGCCCAGACTATTTTGCGGGACTCACTTTTTCTGACTCAGGGGACCTCAAAACATTAATAACTCGACATCGAATTTTTGACATGAATTCAATACTTTCATTCTATAATTAATATATATAGGTTTCTATAAGTCAAGTAAATGTGAAATAATTTCCATTTTTACGCTGGGGTCATTGTACCCAAGGGCAATAGTTAATTTTATATATTTCGACAATAATTCTAATGTAAAGGTCTTCATCAAATGTTAATCCTCTGGTTGACAATTTCCTCTCCCCGCCCTCGTCACCCATGCAGGGCTTCCATTCAACATATTGTCAACGCTTTCTTTTCCCTTTTCGCATTAGATTAACATTCCCAGCGACGAACGATAAAACAACAACAAAATTATTCATAGATGTCAATAGTTCAGCCTTGACTACTCTATTTTAATGAATAAAGAAGATCCCTTGAAAGATAGAAAGAATTTGTTTAACTATAAGAAGACTTTTGAATTATTAATGACTTTTTTTTAATTTTTTATCATCCCCCCCCCTTTTCCCTTGAACTCAAATAGCCGGCATTTTCTCTTCCCAAAGGCAAAAGAGGAGTTCATTATTTGACTTGACATCTCTCGTTTTTTGAAAAGAGCCTTTCTACGTATTTTTTTCTTTTCTATTTGGGATTTTTAGATTGATATAGATTAGAGTAGTGTTTCCCAAAGGAAATGATTTTGTCTCTAGCGCAAAAAAGAATGGATGCTCACGAGTCGTCACATGACCATTTCTACCTAATACTGATATTTATTTATTTATTTACTTATATGTATATAAAAATCCCCACAGAATTGCTTCCATTACAAGAAGTTGAATAAAGTTAAATTTGAATATATACAGAAACAATTGAAGTGGAAGGTGTATTTTACTTTCCTAATATAAAGAGAAAGTATTATGATCTTAAATCTAAATCTAACACCCCAATTTTTTTTATATATCTTTATGTTTCAGGTCCTAACGACCCCACAAAAAATTTTAATGTGATGTGATGTGCATTTTTTGTTTATATTTCTGGTACTATTCATCGTATTAAGATGAGGTTTGGCAAATTTGTAGTCCAAAGTGGACATAAGAAGCTATTAAAATTAGAAATGAAAGAGCGGTAAAAAGTGAGCGGTAAAATATTAGCACGAACCACGGTTTTCTCAGCTTTCTCAGAACCAAATCTTTCAAAACTCAGCCATAATAATTAGGACGATAGCCTCTAGACCTGAAGCAAATTTCCTGACAATCCGTTCAGTAGTTCAGAAGTTATTCGTAAAAAATGAAAAAAATTGCGTTTCAAGAATTCAAACTTCGTTTGTTTTTTTGGGTATAGGAGACTTTGCAGCCAAGGAATTAAATAAAAAAAAAACTTTTATTTAATTATTAACCGTCGACATTTCGGTCGCAAGTCACGACCTTCCTCAGGACGATTAATTGTTAGAAGACAAGGTTGACAGTATTATATTTAATTATCATTGTAAATTATACAATATTTAATTGGGCTATATGTATCAATAGTGAGTAATAGGGTCTATTAATACATATAGCCCAATTAAATATTGTATAATTGTATAATTTACAATGATAATTAAATATAATACTGTCAACCTTGTCTTCTAACAATTAATCGTCCTGAGGAAGGTCGTGACTTGAGACCGAAGTTTTTTTATTTAATTCCTTGGCTGCAAAGTCTCCAATACCCAATTCAAAGTCTACAGCCACTTCTCATCACTAGTTATTCGTTTTTTTTTTTATTTATTTAAGGTCTTTTTCGGCAACGGAGGCCATTTAGACCGAGTCTCTATTTATTTCAATTTATTGATAGTCAATTGAAATAAATTGAGACGGAATGTGAACCCGCGACTCTTGGTACAAAAGGCCAGCACGCTAAATCCAACATCAGGGCTCGAGGGCCTCTCTGATATAATAAATAAAAAAAATAAGACCTTCAATTTAGGTCAACTAAACTACACCGCAGTCTGTTCGCTCTATGAATTCAGCTAATCAGATTTATCCAGTCGAGATGTTCGAACAATCCCCAAAAGAGAGGATTGAAACAGAGAGAGAGAGGAGAGAGAGAGAGAGAGAGAGAGATGTCTCTCTCATTTCCAATGTCAATCAAATAAGGGTCAGTAACATAAATTATTATTATTATTATTATTATTTGGTAAAAGTTAATTATAAAATTAATTTAAAGTAGAGCACCCCGATGATTTTATTTAAGCCATTTAGATACCCAATGACTTAAATAAGAATGCCTGGACCCATAATAGATATATTCATTAACAACGATTATCGTAAAAGTCTTATATGGCCTAAGTTGCCGAAAAGACTGTGTGCATGTGTGTGTGAGTGTGAGTGTGAATGAGAAAAAAGAGTAAGTGTTAAAAAAGAAGAAAGTAGAGCAAGTACCCTAGACATTAAGCCGCAGTGTTGGTGCATTTATTTACCCCTCAGGATTCGAATACCCTTCCTTTAAATAAGAACGCACGAAGAAAATGTAAAGACGTGGTTCAGGGGGCGCTAATAAGCACAATTAAATACAAATTTATCTCACAAAATACACTCCAAAGTAATTGAGATGCTCTTCCATTGCGAATGTCATTCACTAAGATGATATTTTAAAAACTGTTAAGTTGCTGTCAACCAGCGGTTGTCTGTCACCAGCAGATGAGATGCTCCAATGAATGAATCGCTTGATATTTAAAATATTAATACTAATTTGAGTTAGATTAGCACATTTGTTATTAAAGAGAATAATTTAACCATAGCTCTCTATATTTGAATGAGATATGGAAAGAAATAAGAGAAAAACTAAATTTTATTTCAATTATTCGTTAAATCAGGGCCACAAACTAATACGTGAAAAAACCGGAATTCCTTCATCTGTCTTTAATAACAATCTACCTTTTATTTTTCATTTCTATGGTTTATTTAATTTCAGTTGGCGGGAATTAAAGAGATAGACAGAGGCGTACCGAGGCAGTTGGGGGCCTGGGGCGGCACTAGAAGAGGGGGCCTTATATTGAATTTTTTTTTTTTGGGGGGTGCTCATCTTTAAATATCCTTCTCCTCCATACATAAAAATATTTTAAAAATACCGTATATCCCTGAACCCCAAGAGTCCCGGGACCTCTCGAAGAGAAATTTTCATTAAATTTTGATTTTTTAACTAAATTTTTCGGTTTTTATTTGAGCCCTGAGGGCCCCGGGGCCTCTTAAAGAGAAATTTTCATTAAATTTTGATTTTTTAACTAAATTTTATTTTATTTTTTTTACTTGAGCCCTGAGGGCCCCGGGGCCTCTTAAAGAGAAATTTTCATTAAATTTTTTTTTTATAAATATATGGGGGCCTATGCCGGCACGGGGCCTGGGGCGGACCGCTCCCCCCGCCCCCCCCTCAGTACGCCACTGGAGATAGAAGCTAAATGTAAATCGACGGAGAGGAAAAGTTCATTCCTTTCATGCATATAAACGAAAAAAATCTGGTGTGACTGGTCGCACAGCATACAACTTTCTCTTACCCTTTGGCAAGAGAAAGTTGTGTACTGTGCTTGTCACACCAGATTTGTATCGACATGTATTTAGTTTCCGACAGTACGATACATTTCAATTCAAGATGTAAAATTTATAAACGTGGGAACATATTTATATTTTGTTACCATGGCAACCATTTCTCCTATCTTTCCTATGGAGTACAAGAGTAAAGTGGTCTTCAAAAGATTTCAATGGCAAAATGAGAATATACATTTTAAAGGAGCATCTAAAAAATAATTGATTTATGAATTTTAATCAAAATCGTTGGAGCAAATTTTGAAAAAATCGAAAAAAAAAACTGAAAAAGTGCATCGGTAAAGTACTAGTACTTTTTTGCCGATTTTGTTCAAAAGCTTCCTGTCACGTCCCATGGGGGTGCCTAACTTAAATATAAAATTTCAACCTCCTAGCTCTTTCCGTTCTTGAGATATTTTGTTCACAGGGAGACACACAGACCATGTCTGTGTATGAAATATACCGGGTATAGAGAGAAAGTATTCGATTCATGTCAAAAATTCGATGTCGAAATTTTGATGGATCTTCGCGTTTTATTTGGGTTCAGGAGACCTCAAAACGTGTATATCCGTCAAAATCTCGGCATCGATTTTTGACATGAATCCAATACTTTCTCTCTATATATATATACTAGCTGCGGTAGGGTTGCCTTCGGCAACCCTACCCCGCTAGGCCCTGGCGGGCGGCGTCTCGGGATATGACTAAGAGTTGTCCAGATAAATGTATTTTAATTAATTATGAAAAAGAGTTTTTATTTTTTATTTTAAATATTTGATTAATATATTTTTCAATTATTTACACCCTAAGGAAGCGTAATTTTAAATTTTATTAAAAACGAATGAAAAATAAATTTCAGGGGGGGGGGCAGGGGGGTGATTGAACTTTCTGAGGTCTAAAATACCATTTTTCAATTATTTACACCCTAAGGAAGCGTCATTTTAAATTTTATTAAAATCGAATGAAAAATAAATTTCAGGGGGGTCAGGGGGTGATTGAACTTTCTGAGGTCTAAAATACCATTTTTCAATTATTTACACCCTAAGAAAGCGTCATTTTAAATTTTATTAAAATCGAATGAAAAATAAATTTCAGGGGGGTCAGGGGGGTGATTGAACTTTCTGATGTCTAAAATACCATTTTTCAATTATTTACACCCTAAGGAAGCGTAATTTTAAATTTTATTAAAAACGAATGAAAAATAAATTTCAGGGGGGGGGCAGGGGGGTGATTGAACTTTCTGAGGTCTAAAATACCATTTTTCAATTATTTACACCCTAAGAAAGCAACATTTTAAATTTTATTAAAATCGAATGAAAAATAAATTTCAGGGGGGTCAGGGGGTGATTGAACTTTCTGATGTCTAAAATACCATTTTTCAATTATTTACACCCTAAGAAAGCGTCATTTTAAATTTTATTAAAATCGAATGAAAAATAAATTTCAGGGGGGGTCAGGGGGGTGATTGAACTTTCTGATGTCTAAAATACCATTTTTCAATTATTTACACCCTAAGAAAGCGTCATTTTAAATTTTATTAAAATCGAATGAAAAATAAATTTCAGGGGGGGGTCAGGGGGGTGATTGAACTTTCTGGGGTCTAAAATACCATTTTTCAATTATTTACACCCTAAGAAAGCGTCATTTTAAATTTTATTAAAATCGAATAAAAAATAAATTTTAGGGGGGGTCAGGGGGGTGATTGAACTTTCTGAGGTCTAAAATACCATTTTTCAATTATTTACACCCTAAGAAAGCGTCATTTTAAATTTTATTAAAATCGAATGAAAAATAAATTTCAGGGGGGTCAGGGGGGTGATTGAACTTTCTGGGGTCTAAAATACCATTTTTCAATTATTTACACCCTAAGAAAGCAACATTTTAAATTTTATTAAAATCGAATGAAAAATAAATTTTAGGGGGGGGTCAGGGGGGTGATTGAACTTTCTGAGGTCTAAAATACCATTTTTCAATTATTTACACCCTAAGAAAGCGACATTTTAAATTTTATTAAAATCGAATGAAAAATAAATTTCAGGGGGGGTCAGGGGGGTGATTGAACTTTCTGGGGTCTAAAATACCATTTTTCAATTATTTACACCCTAAGAAAGCGTCATTTTAAATTTTATTAAAATCGAATAAAAAATAAATTTTAGGGGGGGTCAGGGGGGTGATTGAACTTTCTGGGGTCTAAAATACCATTTTTCAATTATTTACACCCTAAGAAAGCAACATTTTAAATTTTATTAAAATCGAATGAAAAATAAATTTCAGGGGGGTCAGGGGGGTGATTGAACTTTCTGGGGTCTAAAATACCATTTTTCAATTATTTACACCCTAAGAAAGCATCATTTTAAATTTTATTAAAATCGAATGAAAAATAAATTTCAGGGGGGGGGGCAGGGGGGTGATTGAACTTTCTGGGGTCTAAAAATACCATTTTTCAATTATTTACACCCTAAGAAAGCGTCATTTTAAATTTTATTAAAATCGAATGAAAAATAAAAAAAATAAAATTTTAGGGGGGGGGGGGGCGCAGAGCGGAAAAATCTTTTCAAATGTCGAATTGTTAGGGGGAGGAAGAGTTTTTATTTTTCATTTTAAAGATTTGATAAATATATTTTTCATAAAGCGAGTTAGATCCTGTTTTCCAATGCTTTGCTATGGGGTAATTGATAACCCCCAAAAAGGGGGGTTCCCTACCCCTAATTCGATATAATGATAGCCTAAAACCACCCCCGGAAAATTCCCTACCCATTAAAAAAAACTCCATGAAAATCGGTCCAGTAGTTTCGGAGTCTATGCGTTACAAACAGACAGACAGACAGACAGACAGACAGACAGACAGACAGACAGACAGACAGACAGAGATTGTCTTTTATATAATAGTATAGATTACATATATAGAAGAGGAGGCAATGGCTAAGCCGGCTAAGCTGAGGATTACGGAGTCCGAAGTCTCAACACGGCTCGGGTTCGAGTCCAGCTTGCCGCAAATAATTCAAACATCCTGCCGAAGTCTCTTCTTAGGGTAGGAAAGAGGGATAGCCCACCGTGGTATCACAAAGGGCCTAATTGGCCTAAGTGTGTTCCCTTTCTGGGAACGGCCACTTCAACTTAACCTAACATATATAGAGGTAAGAGAAATATAAAATTAATCTATTCGAATTATGTAGCGAAATATAAACATTTTCGCTACAAATCAGAAAATACAATATTTATTAATTCCGCCATATTAAAATATTCACATCCACAGAATAAATCAACTGACGCATGGTTTTTATTGCATATTATTTAAATAAAGGCGATGGAGTCAGAAGCAAGAGCGGATTCAGAAGAGTTCCTCGGGAGAGGGGTAATCTGGTGTGACTGGTCTTACAGCACACAATTTTCTCTTTCTTTCGGTAATTTAAAGGTGCTTTCTGAACTTGTTTACCAAATACAAATCAAATTTTTAAGTAATAGTTTTTAAAATTTTATGATAAAAATAAAATTTAATTAGCTAAATATTATTGGTGCAGGTCGAGGGTCCGGTGGCCTGGTGCAATGGATAGCACGCCTATGCCCCGGAAAGGCGGAGATCCTGGGTTCGATACCCGGGGGCCATGGGATGTTTGGCCTCATCAATAAAAAACACTCACAGTCTTGTTAAATAAAATTTAATTCCGGAAAAAAAATATTTTTCTCAAATCTTGGGAGGAGGGAATATTAACCCCTTTATCCCCCCATTGTGTCCGCCCTTGGTCAGAAGAAGTAACAAGATTTGTTTTATTAGATATTTGAACTTTTGCAAGTCAAGTTTTTCGATACCCAAAAAAGGGTGAGTTATATTAGATCTTAAACTTTTTTATTCTAAACTTATTTCGACTCGAATTGTGTTTTAGCAATTTGCTTATTTTTTCTCTATGGCAAAGAAATATTCCCCTTTTTGAGTAATAAAATTTGCTGAGTGCCCTCTACCTCTACAAAATAAACACAAGTTGAAGGCTTTTGTAACTCTCTTTGACATCCCTTATGTTAACTAAACATTGTGAAGTTCTAAAACAAAATTGGCAATGAAATTTAATATACGTATAACAAATAGCAAGGGATAAATTAGGCCATTATTGGTATTAATCCTTATTGGAGATGTTTATAACCAAGTTCAATAATGGAATGATGGCACATTAACCTGTTAAAATAATTATTACACAAATTATAAGGTTAATCTGTTAAATGGATTAAGTTATGTGAAATGATAATTATTCTACTAATCAATTTCAATTAATATGTTAATATATGGAACGAAAAATATATATTTTTTTAAATTAATAATACCTGATTAATAATAATTGTGTTAAGATAAAAAAAAATGTAAATAACATGACGCACAAGCTAATTTATATTAGAAACTATACAGTGAATGATGATGGATTTATTTTCATTAAAGTAGAATATAAATTGGAAAGTTTTTATTTAAATATTGATATCTTTGCTGATACTCTGCTTGTTTCATTCAATTCTTTTCATATCATATAGCGGGGGACCGAGGAAAAATGAGTCGAGGGATTTATTTCTGAATAATTTGGTGGGACTGGTCGCACAGCACATAACTTTCTCTTGTCTTCGGTAATTGAAAGTTGTGTTCTGTGCTTGTCGCACTAGATTTTTTGTGTCGACATATGTGACCGTCCACATGAAAAGGTACCAAATCTTCACCCAGCTAAATTTTCAGGACAGCCGATTTACTAAAGAAGTTCAAAAAAATCGATTGTTTTTATTACAAATTCCGATTCTCTAGTTCATCTTATATTCGATTCATCAGAAGTCAAGGTTAGATTGACAGGCTATGCGAGTCAAGGTTAGATTGACTCCTTTTGGTCCTTATAAAATGGCAAAAAATAATTTACACAATTGTGCCATTCGACATTTTGAGGAATTTTGTTGACAAGCATCAGCCCTGATGATGGTCGTATATCTGACCGAAACGTCGGCTTGAAGTGATTAATAAACGAAATAAATTTAGCTGCAATCGCTCCTTTCTTTCTTCCTTACTACAAGATCTACTCAGCTATCAACCTCACTCTAATATTTATATTTGGCAAGCAACGCAACCTTTCCTATGAAGTACATGGGTAAAGTGTGCGTCATACAAATTTGAGGGCAAAATGAGAATATAAAATTTATGAATTTTGATCAAAATCGTCGGAGCGAATTTTGAGTAAATTGGAATAATTGCATCAGTAAAGTTCTAGTACTCTTTGGCCGATTTTGTTCAAAAGCTTCGTGATACATTCCAGAGGGATGCCTAATTTAAATATAAAATTTCAACCTCATAGCCCTTTTCGTTCTTGAGATATTTCGTTCACAGACAGCCATTTTGCGGGATCAAATTTTTTCGATTTCCTCAAAAGATGTATTTCCATTAAAATCTCGTCATCGAAAATTTGACATGAATCCAATACTTTCTATGAAATAAGTGATTTAAAAAATAAACCATCTCTGCTAGGTAAAAAAAAAAAGAAAAACTAAAGATTTTCTTTGTCATTTTTTCAAGGATATTAAAATATAATATGCAATTACATCATTTGCCAAATACAAATACAAATTCAATATAACAGTTGAAATGATGGAAATTGTCTCTCAGTCTGGCATTTGGCACACCAAAAGATATATATTTGAAATTTCAATAATAATATTCATAATTGATTAAATTCAATCATTTCTCAAATCAATACGGGGAAATTATTAACCATGACTGGAAATTTTGTTTAATAATCTTCGATCCCTCTTTATAAAAAAACAATTTTTTGTATAGTTTTGTTTTGGTAGATATTAGGAATATTAAACAAAAAAGATAATTAAAATGCATCACTTGTTAAGTTACGATTTATGATTTGATATAATTTGAAAAAAAAAAATCTGGTGTGACTGGCGACAGCACACAACTTTCTCTTACCTTCGGTAATCGAAAGTTGTGTTCTGTGCTTGTCCCCAGATTTTTTGTGTCGACATATATTTAGTTCCCGACAGTACGGAACATATGAATTCAGATGTAAAATTTATAAGTATGGGAAAATATTTATATTTTGTTACCATGGCAACCATTTCTCCTATCGTCCCTATGAAATACAAGAGTAAAGTGGTCTTCAGAAGATTTCAATCGCAAAATGAGAATATACATTTTAAAGAGAATCTAAAAAATAATTGATTTTTGAATTTTAAAAAAAATCGTTGGAGCAAATTTTGAGAAAATCGAAAAAAACTGAAAAAGTACATCAGTAAAGTACTAGTAATCTTTGGCCGATTTTGATTAAAAGCTTATTTTTCCGGTCCCGGGGGTGTTTAACTTAAATATAAAATTTCAACCTCATAGCTCAATTCCTTCATGCTTAAAATTGAACACACACACACACACACCCACACACCCACCCACCCACCCACCCACCCACCCACAGACAGACCATGTCGCGAAAACCACTTTTTTGGATTCAGGGGACCTCAAAACGTGAAGATCCATCAAAATCTCGACATCGAATTTTTGACATGAATCCAATACTTTCTCTCTATATATATATATTACATATATACATAGGTAAGAGAAAGTAAAAAAATAATAAATAAATAAAACCTAAAGATAAATAGATCAAAAAGACCAGAGGTTTATTTTTTTGCCCTGAGCGGTGTATTTGCTTTTCAGAAAACACAGATATTACGGTCACCCTATATATAACATTTGAGTTTTTATGATTAAGTATGATTCTTTTATGTTTAATAAATAGGGGTGTTCGATTATGGAAAAAAATAATCGATTAATCCGACTAATTGGTTATTGGGTTCAGACAGAAAAAAAAATCGATTATGAAAAAAAAATCCTATTTTACCTTTTTTACAAGCAAAATTTCCATTTTTCCCCCGCGTGAAAATCATTTGGCCTTTTTTTTATTGTAGTATACGAGTCTCATGCCATCTTTTCAAACGTATTTTTCCCCAAAATAATCGATTATTTCCCCAATAATCGATTAATTGATTTTTTTATATAATTGATTATTTTTTAAGAAAATAATCGGTGAGTAATCGATCATATTGCGCAACCCTACTAATAAAGAATTATAACTAATTAAATTAATACGTGTTAATTTAATCTAATAATAGTTTGTAGTAGGCTACTACAAACTATTATTTTTAAAATGGACGATAAATTGGTAGATTTTATGAACGATTTTAAACAACTCAGAAACGGTGAATTTGTTAATCATACAACGATTATTGCAACGGGGATTGCAAATGGGATGTTCCATAGAAAACAGAAAATGTTCAAAAGTTGTCTATAAATCATGCCAAAACATAAATATGCTAAAGTTGAAAATTTCATTACAACTCCTTAGTTAAAAACGACTATACGGTATATGGCCTACTGTCTATTGATGTACCATCTATTGCAATAGTATTGAGCAAGGATAGTTAGGCACCCAAATGGAAGTTGTCTGTGTGAGAAATTTTTTCAATTTTTCTTTTTCAATAGGTCGAAAAAAAAAGTTAAAAAGGGTCGTTTACTCTCAATACTATTGCAATAGATGATATATCAACGCATAATTATACTTATACAACGCAAGAAAAAAATCTATAGAGTGTATAAAATGGTCCGTCATTGGGAAGTTCAAGGAAGACAAACCCTCACTCTCGTCCCCTCCCGTTCCTATTCCACTTGTTTAAGGAACCAAATCAATACTGGATATTTTAATATATCATAGAAATATAAATAAAATATAGGCCTATATATAAAAAATCTGGCGTGAATGGATGCACAGCATACAACATTGTCTAATTTTTACTACTCTCGCCCTCCCCCTAGGAGTAAACCTCTTCCTCGAAAACTCCTGCTTTGGCTAATCTCTCGACTCTTACGATAACACTGCCATTTCGTTTATAAACAGCCATATTAGCTTATAAGTCATTTTTTATTTCTTTTACTTTATAAATAAATAAATTTATTACGACCAGCTTAGATGCACCAGTCCTCGGTGGCTAGGTCCAACAAATTTAAATACAATAACAACAAATAAAACAAAACAAAAGGAAAAAAAATAGAAATGTATGCCCATTAAATAACAACATGTTCATGCATTTCCATCGAAAGAAATTAAAAACAATTATCAAAAAATTCGCGCAAGCCACGAGACCAGGAGTAAACGTTAAACATTAGCCATCCCGATATTCGCCTTAAGCTGTTAAGGAAAACCTGGCCAAAAACCTTAACAAGGATGGTATGACCTCTCTACCTCAACTATTCTCTGCGATCAAGAACTAAATAAAAATTTCACACAACTAGCACATTAGGACTTGATAAAACTTATTATAGATTTAATCTTAGGGGGCAGAGGAATATAATCCCAAGTATTGACAGATAAACCGTTCCACAAATCAATTTCAGATTCTATAAACGAATGCAAACCTACATTCTTCAAGAAACTTGGCTTCTAATAAGCTAAAATGTTTTAAAGAAGGCGTGACATAATCTCACAAGCAGACTACTTGAATGTAATAAAAAAAAAAAAAAAAATAGGAGCTTATTTAGGAATATGAATTTCCTCTCTCGTTATACGTAAGTGGATCAATTGAACGATTTATATAAAAGCTTTCATTTGTGTAGTATCAATGACCAAAATTCAATGCAATAATAAAGCATTAATTGGTGATTATTGTGATACTAATGGCATTAATTATAACCTAGTAGCTAGAGTGGATTTTGCTAATACAAGTGGTAAGGTAAGTGTGTGGCATGAAAGGAGGGCCTTATAAAGGAAATTGCGATAAAAATAAAGTTGATCACTTAGTAGTGTTCAATTATTGGTAGAATATTAAATTTTCAATTCTTTCTTAACGGGATAAAATTCAAAAGTTTTTAAGATAAGATAGATGGTTCGTTTGTAAATCAAATATACATAAAAGAATAGGATAACGTTTCGGTTTGTAGAGTATTTATATTTTTAATGAATAATTAATAACAAAAATGTGGTCTATAATTAAAAATTCCCCTAATACCACTGTGCTACAAGAAAAAAAGCCCCGAGAAAATTCCTTCAGATTCTTAAGTAAAATGACCTCCTGAATCCAAATATGACCTTCGTTTTTCCCCACCACGTACCGTTTTCGGGGGGAGCCCCCTACTTATTTCCACCCCTTTTCGTTAATTATAGGGCCACGAAAAAAATTTGGATCGATCATTTTTAATGATTTTTTTGCATTTTAAGGGACAAAATCCTCCTCCACATCCCCCCCCTTGGATCTAAATGTTAATGTTAAAAAACATTAACAGTTAAAAAACTTTTCACTTCTCTAGACCTTCTGAAGAAATGTTAAGGAGCCTAAAATATTCCTTTTCATCCCTCCAAATGTTTTTCGTGGCCCTATAATTAACGAAAAGGTGTAGAAATAAGTAGGGGGCTACCCGCCGAAAACGGTACGTGCTGGGGGAAAACGAAGCTCATATTTGGATTCAGGAGGTCATTTTACTTAAGAATCTGAAGGAATTTTCTCGGGACCAGAAAAAAAGTTTCATTTTGTAACACAGTGTAATAGTTTCGGTTTTATTTAGCTAATGCCATCTAATATAAGTCCGAAATGTTTAAAACCTAAACATAAATATAAACACTTCTCTAGGTCAAAACTCGAGAGACCTCACGAAGGGAAAATTAATTGTTGAAACGTTTCCACGAACACTAAAATAAAACGAAAGCGACAGCACCTCTTTTAAAGTGGACTCCCGAGCAACGCGCCAGTGCCGCGGCGTCAATAGCGTCACTGCTGCCGTGACGTTACTGTCGCTCTGTCGCATTGCTCTACCTTAAAGTAGTCAAGGCCAGAGGAGTGGCAGTGCCCACCTGTTTTATTTATTAACTTAAACCAAGTGCAAGGGTTGGATAAGCCGTGTGGCATCTCATCTTTTTTAAAAGAAAGAATTCACCTTCAATGATGTATCGAAAGAGAAAGAAATCGTTAGAGTGATTTATAAGAAAACGTCTATTTACTTTTTAGGTTGTTTTTATTCAATCTCTAGTCGTAAATGCCACCCTTAATCAAGACGGAGAGTCGTTAGAATTTAATGGGTCTCCACTGACATACGTAGTAGCAGTAACTTAATGAGTGGACATAGATAGAATATTATTAACGAGATAAGACAAGGAGTTGTTGTTTGCTGTTAACATCCAGTTAATAACTAACAGCCTGTCCTCGGAGGATTGTTCTCGATCATCAGTTTCCTATTAGTTTTAAAATATGTATGATGAAAATAAAGTAAAGTTAAAAATAAATACATTCCCTTTCGTTTGATATAGAAAAAAATTTAATAAAGGTGTTTCTAGAAAGTCTGATTTTATTTATTTACCTTTAAAAAGAGAAAAAGAGATAAAATGATAAATATTCGTATGAGAAAAAATGTTTAAAAAAAAAAATGGAATGAGAATATATACGGTGAGCATAAAGTCAACTTTCACTTATTTCAATATAAAATTGGAAATAGTGCCAAAGTTTTTTTTATTTAGGTCTAAAACAGAGTTGTCCAAACTACGGTCCCAACTCCTTTGACAGCTTTGAGATAAAATCAACATGTTAACGTCGCTGTTAAAACTTGAGCATTTTTTAACGCTGGTGTGTCAGATAGGCCTACTAGATAACAAATCAAGTTGGTAATGCGCATGCGCTAGTGGTTTTCGAGGGGTGTAAAAACACGAACAAGCAGAAAACAGATATCTTTATATGGATCGTTAACACCTGGTGTTAAAAAGTAAAATGTTAAAACTTGTTTTAGAGAATATCATTTTTTAACTTTTAACACCCAATTTATTATGTTAAATTTTAACTAAATTTCTCAAATATAGGAAGTTTCATTTGTCTATGGCCAAGTTAGTGGTGGCTGATTAAATTTTAACGACTGTTTTTAGAAAATAGAACTATGTTTTTGTGATTATTGAATTGTTTTCATAAAACAAGATAGAACTCTTTAAAGGAAATTTTTTTATCTGAAACAAGGAAAATTTTTCTAATGTAAAAAAATATAATGAAATAGAAAACGCATAGATGGGTTTTAACTTTGGCACTTACTGTGCAAATAGTGGCAGTGGACGCTGCAATAAAAGAAAACACAACTATAGTAGGCACCTAGAGTTGCCAAGTTTTTATCTGTCATTGATATAGGCCTAATATTTACATTATTTCGGTAGAGAAATTCAATACCACCTCGATACATAGGGAAATGTATTTATTTATGTGGTCGAAGTCCTGGATAGACTGGAAATCCCGGGTTCGAATCCCGGGAGCCAGAGGAAGTTTGGCAAATTGATACACAATTATATTACAAAGAGAAAAGTATCAAAGAAATTGTTATTTTAGGTCCAGTGAAACGTAAACAGCGCAAATTACTAACCAAAAAATCCTGCACTATATTCGCTGTAAATAAATCTCCTAAGAAATTAACAACTAAAGCATTGATCCCTCTGAGAAAATTAATCTAAAAATTCCCGAGTTGATCATTTAGGTTGTCTATTCTCAAGATGAATTTATAAATACCAATGAAAAGTTATTTGGCCTATCTACCTATTAAAATTAAGAGAAGAAAATAAGCAAAAAATAAAGAAATCTTGATAAATTAGGGTGAGAAGAATAATTTATAGTTGGATTTTATTTTTATAAACGGCAAGATATATAAGATAAAAAAAAAAAAAAATAACCGACCTAACCTACATTCAGGCTTATATATTGCCTACAATTTTTTTTCAATCATGAGAATAAAATTACTGAAGTTATAAAAAATTTTTCAAAAAAATTTAGAAATATTTTGTGCTATTTAATTTCAGAGGCTCAAATGATCTTGTGTTTCATCTCATAAACGAACAAAATTCAAGAATAACGTTAAGGATATGAAGAGTTTTTTTTTAATGGCTCAATCTTACAGTGGCCAACAAAACAATCCAGAAGAACCTATCGGTGACATCGACTAGTTAGGGGGTTTCTGAAGTAATCGATTCAAATGTTTGTCGCATGAGAAGGAATGCGAACCCGCGACTCTTGGTACAGATGGCCATGACAATAAAGGTTAAAATAAATAATGATTTTAATATTAATGAGTCTTGCCCTCGGGGCTTGGTGTAGAGGTTAGCGTGCTAACCTCGTATACCAAACGTCGCGGGTTCGGACCCAAGGCAGTCGGATGATTTTATTTAAGCCAATTGGATACCAAATGGCTTAAATAAGAATGCCTGGACCCCATATATGTATATTAAATCAATAACAGTTATCGTTAATGTCTTACATGGCCTGAGTTGCCGAAAAGACAGTGTGAATGTGTGTGTGAGTGTGAGTGTGAATGAGAAAAAAGTGTGAATTAATGAGTCTTAAAGTCAAGAGGCGCGGGTTCGGATCCCAGGCAGCCCGATGAATATTTATTTAATTCATTTAAAATTTAAATAAATGTACCTGGAACACCACATATAAATCGTATTTAAATAATGAGTTATATCGTTTAATAGTTAAGTCTATGTGGTTCAAAATGCTGAAAAGGCATTAAAAAAATATTGAATAAGAAACAAAAATGTCTATTATAAATTTAAGACTTCTGCTTCCCCCAGGATAGAACTTAATTTAAAAAAAAAAATCCTAAAGCCGGTTCGAATCCTTTAAATTCACTTTAAATATTAAAAATATTCCAATTGATAGCAAAAAAAGTACAACGTACGTACGTATTAATAATAGAAATGTTTATAATGATTCGCTTTTATTTTCTATGTGCATAGAATTTTTCTCTCTCTTTCTCTTTTTTGGTTATTTCACAATGAGGACGCTTTTACAAAAGTGATGTTATTCAGCGACGTTAGGGGATGAAATTAAATAAATTCCTCGTGTTCAAAGTGAATGGCATTCTCATACTCTCTTTACCATTCCATTTTGATTGCTTCGAAGGCCAAAAAAATTAATTTTTTTTTTTTTTAATAATTAAAAAAGATGTCGTTGACTTTTATGATTATTTATAGAAAGAGATTATTGAATTTTGATTTGATACAGATAAAAAGGGGTCGTCCACAAATTACGTGACGCATTAGGGGGGGGGGTCTGACCAAAACGTTACTAATTGTGACATGGGGGACTTGGGAGTTTCTCTAAGTGTGACATAACAATTCAAAGTTGAATTTATAAAATTTTTTGAAAAAAATGGTCGAATGATTTTCAAAACAGGGAAAAATGAAGTGATTATTTTTTATTCGGGGGAGGGGGGTAGTTCTATGTTGTGACATAATATTTGTAAGAAGGTTTGTTTGTATTTGACAGGGGGGAGGGG
>JAKCPI010000726.1:0-15966 GCA_023213315.1 Euborellia annulipes
ATTTACTTTTGTGGTATGAAAACACCAAACCTCAAACCACTCAACAACTCGCTATCGGATTTGGCTGCCACTATGTGTGGTGCAGCGTCACTTTACGACACATCGACTGCTACCGCTCGCTTCAACTTGCTCATACGCATTGGCGAATTGCTTGTATCAACTTGCCCCCGTCTCAACTTGCCCCACTCTCCCCTACAGTTTAATTTTTAATAAACCGGCCAGTAGTTGCCCAATTTATAAGGATATTTACATTACTTTTTGATTTAATTTCCTATATTTTAACGAACAAATTTGCTATTGAGAACATTTTGTCCCCTCAATGATTAAGTGCAGGTTGGATAAGGAGAAGGGGGGTGGGGCAAATTTTTTTTTTGCACGGGGGCCAAAAGTGTTAAAAACGACCCTGGCTACAACGTATAGATCACACATGATTTTTATCATTAAAAAAAAAAAAAAATCTCAGACTTTCTTTCGCAGTTCATTCCACGAGCCTATTAAAAGAAAGTTTCCATCTTCTTTGCTAACACTTTATTTATTTAAATATACAGTATAATGCCTTTTATTATCTTTTATAAAAGTTGGTAATCCTATGTTCTTATTTAACTTTCTTTTTTGCTTCAATTGATTTATTTTATTTTAATATTTTTTTTTCTAATTTTTCTAATATTAATCAATATGCAAATACTTCGTAAAATCTCCGACAGTAGTTTTCTATAAATACAGTAGACTGTCGATAATTCGAAATCCAAGGGAAATTACAGTTATCGAGTATTTGAGTTATCAAGAAGTTTGGATTAAAAAAATAAAAATAATAATGAAAACGAAATTGTCGGAGCCGCTTGGTTAACGAATTCTCGAGAATAGGTTCAGACTGTCTCTGACCAGCGTTGGTCGGGAAGTAAGGGAGATAGACGTATTTGCCCAGGGGCGGATTAATGCAATTTTGTCGGGGTGGGTGGGTTTTTTTTTTAATTTTTTTTATTTAAGGACTTTCTCGGCATCTATGGCCATTTAGACCCCTTTCCTATTTATTTAAATTGATTGGTATCAAATTCAATTGAAATTAAGAGCAGAAATAATAAATTCTTTAGATTACTAGTTTTTATAACTTGTTGAATTTCTTCTCGGGGTGGGGGGGGGGTGATCGCCCCCCGCCTTTAATCCGCCCCTGTATTTGACTTGCACTCATCATGCCAAGCTAAGAAGAATTTGGAAGTTAAGCTTAGGCTGATAGCAGTGGCGCAACCAGAATTTGCTTCTGGGGGGGGGGGGTTGATAGTTTTTTAAACATTTTTGTTTTTCAAATAAAGAGATGCTGTTATTTTTCTTTTCTATTTTTAATACATACATACATACATATTATATAGCAATTTTAATTTCCTGGGTTAGGTGGTTAAAACCCAAAACCCTCCCTCCCCTAGTTTTTTTAACATTCACACTCACACACACATACAGTCTTTTCGGCAACTCAGGCCATATCAGACTTTACTATAACCGTTATATATGAAATAATATCTATTGGGGGCCCAGGCATTTCTATTTAAGCCATTTGGTATCCAAATGGTACCTAATTACACAGGTTTTTTTTGGATTTACCGAAGTTTAGAGCTAAAGAGTGCGAATTAACGAAAATTCGAATTATCGAGAGTCGGCTGTATATCCTACTCCAATATTATTCGTAAACATCTTCTTCAATCATACCAGGGAATATGTTATTTATTAAATGTAATTTTACAAATGAGAGGAAATTTTAATTTATCATCTTTAATAGTAGAAATTTCTCTTTTGAGAAGGAATAACAAAAATTAAAATTAAAATTAAATCAGTTTCACGATGACATGCCTAGTAAATTCTTCTTATTTAAGAGTTAAGCTTTCACAGATATTGTTATTAAATAAAGATACTTCGTCCTTTATGATTGTATCCGAATTTGTCTCTGAAAATCTTGTATCAAATACAAATAGATCACAGTTTATCCGAAAACAAAATTAAATCAAGATTTATTGGTCAATTTTAGTGATTATAAAGTTTGCGAATGTTTTTGTGCTCGGACTCGCTTCTCTTCAACAGTTTGAAGATGCTACTTTGTGGACAAGAGAATTGGGGGAAAAAATAAAAAAAAAATCTCCTTTGTCAATATAAGAGCAGGAAAAAATTGGATTGAGGTTTTAGTGATTATTATTACATTTATTGTGAAAACAGAAAAATTAAAATTTTAAATTAATTATAAAGAAAAAAAAACACTCGGGGATATGTTTCAATTTATTCATTAGTAAATTTAAACATATCATTAAGTGTTTTGCTTATTAATTAATTTATATTGACGTCCGCCTTTGGGCTTTTAATATTCCAGCAAGCACATTGATTCCATTTTCTTTTTGTTTTAAGTCGCCTTAGTATTAACGTAATACTCGTATATCCCCACAATCCCCGGTTGTCAATAGAAGAAAATAACAAATATTATGGCACAGTAAAGACTTCTAAAAAATTAATAGATAAAAATAGGCCTAACTAATAAATCTTTATTCTCATTTACCTGATTTTTGTTTCGTTTAATCATCAGGTTTAACGGAGGGCAAATGAAAAAGATCTTATGTTTAATTGGCGATTAATTTTTTATTTGCACGCATAAAAGAAAGCGAACGACTAGATGAAAAGTTAACCACTCAATTTTATTTTGAATTAATAGTTCAAATGTATAACAAGAAAATGAGACTTAATGGCAAATGAATAGATTTTTTAATTAAACAAGTGCCATATAAAGCCTAATTAAAACAAGTCTCGCTTCAGGTTTTTTTGCTTCCTCTAAGTCAGCGTTTTCCAAACTCTGAGGCGCGCCTCCCTAGGGAGTCGCAGACTAGTCTAAGGGGAGGCGCGAATTTTGGCCACCAAGATCAATTTTCCAAATGATTGCTAGTTTTATAGATAAAATAATAAAATTTAGAAAATTCTGGGACGGGAGGTTTTCTTTAATTAAAATAATAAATATGAATAAATAAAAAAAATATTTTTATATAAATTTATATTTTTTAGCGGTCTCGGGGCTTGGTGTAGGGGGTAGTGTGGGGTCTTCTCTTATACCAAAAGTCACGGATTCGGACCCCGGGCATTTGGATACCAAATGGCTTAAATAAGAATGCCTGGACCCCCAATAGATATATTAAACATTCGAGTATCGTTTAAAGTCTTAAATTCCTAAGTTCCTGAAAAGACTGTGTATGTGAATGTGAGTGTGAATGGGAAAAAAATGTGAGCGTTTAAAAAAAAAAAAAAAAAGATTGGATTAGGGGTTGAAAAAAAAAAGTTTTTTTATTTAATTTATTTTAGCTAAATCGAAGCCAAATAAATAGAAAACATTCAAAAAATAGCGTTGATTATTATTTTGTTTAGGGGGAGGGGGGTGAAGGGTTGATTGTTTAAGAAAGGCCTTGGAATATTCCGAATCACTTGTTGACATTCTTTTCCAGCTCTAAATATAGTTAGATTAGATAAAAAGGTATTTTTTTACTTTTAATAAAAAGGGAATTGCTATGTCCATCTATTTATTCCTATACAAGAGAGAGACAAGTCGAATCTCTCATTCAGTCGAGTCGAGTGCGTTGCCGGCATGCAGGCGTCTTTTTTTTTAATTGTGTTTAAAGTGAATCAAAGTGAATAATTAGTATAGTGTAACCCACCCTGACCTCACCGTCAACCAGCACACCCTCTTGAGTGTCTTATTAAAGGTAATTATTATGCATTTTATCGTTGAAAAAAAAAATGATAGAAACAAATAATTTGACTGCGAAAACGATTCTTTTGAATATGAAATTAAATATTTTATATTTCACTAAGGGGTAGAGGGTTAATATAAGCTGTTGAAAGGGGAAGGAGGAGTGTAGGTGTCATTGAAAAAAAAATTAGTTTTTTATTTATTTATTTATTTTTTATAGCACTCACACTTTTTTCTCCTTCACACTCAACATTCACACACACATTCACACTCTTTTCGGCAACTCAGGCCATATAAGACTTTATACGATACCCGTTATTAATTAATAATATACATATTGGGGGTCCAGGCATTTCAATTTAAGTCATTTGATATCCAAATGGCTTAAATGAAATCATCGGACTTACTGGGGTCCGACCCCGCGACGTTCGGTATAGAAGGTAGACACGCTACCAACTACACCAAGCCTGAGGGCATTTTTTTAAATCTTTTCTTAAGTCACCATTATTTACCATTATATTCTTTCTATATGGCCTATATTTTTGTTAATCAAATTTCTTTAATATACTTTTACTCAGGGGTGGATTAAGGGTTGAAAATTAAAATAAAATAATTTCAAAATAAAATAAAAATTAAATTAATTATTTATAAATGTATTCAAATTATTTTGAGAGTAATTTCGCGAAGGCTCGCATTTCCTTAAAGGGAGGGGGGGAGGTATGAAGGCATTAACCAGGGGGGTTAATGCCCCATCCCCTATATTGCATAAAGATACGACTCGTATTAATATATTTTAATACTTTTACTAAAAAATAAGTGCATTCCGTTTGAGTTAAAATTTATATTCAATATTTAGCAAATAGTATAGTAGGATAGAAACATTTTAATATCATTCTAAAATTTCTTATTGCTGGGGCGGAATTAATTTTTGAAGATTTCGAAACTCTCATAAACAGATAATAGTAACACTGGGTAACTTAGGAACCCATCGAATTCCTTGCAGAATTTTGTTTGGTCTGTCTGTGTGTCTAGTTCGGTTCAATTTAAATATGAAGGAATTGAGCTAGGAGGTTGAAATTTTATATTTAAGTTAGAGAGTGAAAATAAGATTTGAGAAAAATATTTTTCTTCAGGAATGAAAGTTAGAAAAAACGAAGCCAGAATTTTTCTTTAAAAATATATTTTAACAGCTGACGTTTCTGCTTTGGTCAAAGCCATCCTCGGGGCTGTTAGTGGTCATCCAAGGAGGGCTTTGACCAAGGCCGAAACATAAGCTGTTAAAATATATTTTTAAAGGAAAAATTCTGGCTTCGTTTTTTCTAACTTTCATTCCTGATACAAATTCCACCAGGCATAAAATAATACCCTTATACCAGCGTTTTCCAAAGTGTGAGGCGCGGACTAGTCTAAGGGGAAGCGCGAATATTAAAAATTTTTGTTTTTGTATCATCATACTTATATATAATTGCCTTAAAACCGTGTCCGATGTGTGAAAGAACCAATCAGGCCTCAGGGATAGCGCTGATTGGCGAAATACAGAGAGGGCGGAGCCGGAGAGGCAAATTCAAATTTTTTTTTAACCAGGAGAGATATCAATTTGGTTTCTTCCCTAAAGCCTTCCCTTGATAAGAATCTAAATTCGTTGTTTCAGAGTTTTTTTTTAAATTCGGCAGCCCCCCCCCCCCCAAATTTTTTAATTCTTCTATAACATGCTTTTTTGGATTTAAAATTCTTGAATGAATATCTATCAAGGGATTTAAAAGTTTAAATTTTTTTGTGTAATTGCCCCCCCCCCCCGAAATTTTTAATTCTTCTATTTCTTCAAATATTAACATGCTTTTTTGGATTTAAAATTCTTGAATGAATATCTAAAAAGGGGTTTAAAAGTTTAAAGATTTTTTGTATAATTGCCCCCCCCCCCCCCCCGAAATTTTTAATTCTTCTATTTCTTCAAGTATTAACATGCTTTTTTGGATTTAAAATTCTTGAATGAATATCTATCAAGGGATTTAAAAGTTTAAATTTTTTTGTGTAATTGCCCCCCCCCCCCCCGAAATTTTTAATTCTTCTATTTCTTCAAATATTAACATGCTTTTTTGGATTTAAAATTCTTGAATGAATATCTAAAAAGGGGTTTAAAAGTTTAAAGATTTTTTGTATAATTGCCCCCCCCCCCGAAATTTTTAATTCTTCTATTTCTTCAAGTATTAACATGCTTTTTTGGATTTAAAATTCTTGAATGAATATCTATCAAGGGATTTAAAAGTTTAAATTTTTTTTGTGTAATTGCCCCCCCCCCCCCCCGAAATTTTTAATTCTTCTATTTCTTCAAATAAAAACATGCTTTTTTGGATTTAAAATTCTTGAATGAATATCTATCAAGGGATTTAAAAGTTTAAATTTTTTTGTGTAATTGCCCCCCCCCCCCGAAATTTTTAATTCTTCTATTTCTTCAAGTATTAACATGCTTTTTTGGATTTAAAATTCTTGAATGAATATCTATCAAGGGATTTAAAAGTTTAAATTTTTTTTGTGTAATTGCCCCCCCCCCCCCCGAAATTTTTAATTCTTCTATTTCTTCAAATAAAAACATGCTTTTTTGGATTTAAAATTCTTGAATGAATATCTATCAAGGGATTTAAAAGTTTAAAGATTTTTTGTATAATTGCCCCCCCCCCCCCCCCGAAATTTTTAATTCTTCTATTTCTTCAAATATTAACATGCTTTTTTGGATTTAAAATTCTTGAATGAATATCTATCAAGGGATTTAAAAGTTTAAATTTTTTTTGTGTAATTGCCCCCCCCCCCCCCGAAATTTTTAATTCTTCTATTTCTTCAAATAAAAACATGCTTTTTTGGATTTAAAATTCTTGAATGAATATCTATCAAGGGATTTAAAAGTTTAAAGATTTTTTGTATAATTGCCCCCCCCCTCCCCCCGAAATTTTTAATTCTTCTATTTCTTCAAATATTAACATGCTTTTTTGGATTTAAAATTCTTGAATGAATATCTATCAAGGGATTTAAAAGTTTAAATTTTTTTTGTGTAATTGCCCCCCCCCCCCCACCGAAATTTTTAATTCTTCTATTTCTTCAAATAAAAACATGCTTTTTTGGATTTAAAATTCTTGAATGAATATCTATCAAGGGATTTAAAAGTTTAAAGATTTTTTGTATAATTGCCCCCCCCCCCCCCCCCGAAATTTTTAATTCTTCTATTTCTTCAAATATTAACATGCTTTTTTGGATTTAAAATTCTTGAATGAATATCTATCAAGGGATTTAAAAGTTTAAATTTTTTTTGTGTAATTGCCCCCCCCCCCACCGAAATTTTTAATTCTTTTATTTCTTCAAATATTAACATGCTTTTTTGGATTTAAAATTCTTGAATGAATATCTATCAAAGGATTTAAAAGTTTAAATTTTTTTTGTGTAATTGCCCCCCCCCCCCCGAAATTTTTAATTCTTCTATTTCTTCAAATATTAACATGCTTTTTTGGATTTAAAATTCTTTAATGAATATCTATCAAGGGGTTTAAAAGTTTAAAGATTTATTGTGCAATTGCCCCACCCCCGAAATTTTTATTTTAAAATTCTTCATTTTTTTTAATAGGTCCCTGTCCGCCTGATTTCATTTGCATGCCCGTTGGCTCGAATCAGTTTATTAAAGGGAAATTTAGGCTTGCTTCTTGCCCGTAATTTTCTCATGGCCTTCAAAACCCAGAGGCCGGGCAGGGCGAATACTCAAATTTTAAACTTGATTCATTGTATTTTCATTTAGGCAAAAATAATATGGGCTTTAAAATTAAGAGAAAAACTACTGATCACGTATCGAGACGCCGCCCGCCAGGGCCAAGTTGAGATGGGCGCGGCGAAGCCGCGCCTTTCTCAACTTGTTATTTTATAAAATGGGGGGGGAGGCGTCATAAGATTAATTATTTTTAAGGGAGGCGTGGTAACAAAGTTTGGAAAGCATTGCTCTAAGTGAATAAAATGTAAATTATATCGTCACCAATTGTTTTAAATAACTTGAGATTCTTGCTTAGGCGTCATCAGGGTGCAAAATAGTCAGAATTGTCTTTTCGCCATGTCAAAGACTTTTGCTCCAAAATGAAATTTTATATCAAAGGTATCGGATTTTCAGTATATTTATATTTTAAATTGCATCAAAATCGGTCCAGCAGGGAAACCTGTAGTTTTGTCTAAAAATTTAAAAATTGAAGAAAAGAGTGAAAAAAAATCTGGTGTGACTGTTGCACAGCACACAACTTTCTCTTTCTTACCTTCGGTAATCTAAAGTTTCGTTCTGTGCTTTTCACGCCAGATTTTTCGAGGCTGGACTTTGAATACGGGTATAACTTAAAACTGATATTTTCTAATTTTTAGACAAATTTTTCCCATTTTGATCTGAGGCTAAAACGAACGCCCTGAGGGGCTTAACTTAAATCAAACTGGCTGGGGTTGTTATTTCTTATGAGTTTTTTTTTTTTTTTTTTAGTTTGTTTAAGGTCTTTTTCGATATCCCAATTATTTCTTATGTTTGCATTTAAATAAATAATAAATTTGGGAAAAAGAGAAACAAATTCTCACTTTTTTGTATATCCCAACCCGGCGGCGGATTAATGCAAGTTTGTCGGGGGGAGGCGTTTTTTTTTTTTTTTTTTATTTAAAAACTTTGTCGGCATCTCTGACCATTTAGACACCTTTCCTATTTATTTAAATTGATTGGTAACAAATTCAATTGAAATTAAAGAGCGGAAATCATAATTTCTTTAGATTACTAGTTTTTATAACATTTTGAATTTCTTTTCGAGGGGGGGGCGATCGCCCCGGCTTTAATCCAGCCCCTGATCCCACCCACTTCAGGGGAATAAATTCTTTGACCTTCTCTCGTTTGATATCTATATGTTTGGAGATCCTCTTTTGATACAAATCAGAATTTGTAAACTGCAATGCGAAGATTGCTTCTCAATTTTTAAAAATACATTCACGTCAAAAGAGATAAATTTGAATTATTATTTTTTGATAATCTTAAATACCCAATTAACATTGTGTCCTTGTTTCCGTTGATTTGTTGTCATGCAAAAGTAGGAGGAAGAGGATTGTTCAAGTGGGAATAAAGATAATGATTGCATGGCTGGGATGGAGTGAGTGAGCAAAAGGATCGAAGTCAATCAATTTGAAACTTGATTAAAGACTCAAAGCGAATTAACTTCCATAAATGCCTTCTCTCTCTCTCGTGTCGTGTCGTGTCGAGACTCTTAATTTTTTTTTTTTTTTTTTTCATTTCTCATTTAATCAATCAATATATCGATTAGAATCAGTCAGACAAACGATAATATATTGATATTGATACTTGGCTTGCTTGCTAGGTCACAAGTTCAAAAAACTAAATTTTTTTTTAAATTATTCTATAGCCTAGCTTCTCTGTGTTCATTAGTAATTGTAATTTTGTTACGTGGCCTAGCCAGGCAATTCCCATCTGCACCTCGCTAATATCTAATTCTTTTCACATATTTGGTTTCTTCTTATAGTCAGCCGATAGTAATTTATTTACACTGTTCTACAAAAAAAGATAAAATTTATTTTTTCCTGGTTGTTTCACTTGCGATTCTTATGGAAACGTGCTTCCTGAATTCAAATCTGTAATTCGTTTTTCTTTGTCAAGCATAGAGATATAGAGAAAAATAAATTTTAATAGACAATTTGCTCTTAAGTGATTTTGAATTTTCATGATTTTTTCAAGCCGTCACCCCTTAAAAACATGCAGATAGTTAAAATGCAAAGAAATATTCAAGTTGCAGTACAAACGAAGGTGCCTCAAACGGCTTAAAATTTAGAAAATTGTTTTTTAAACTTTGGACCTCCTAATACAATTTTTTCGATCCCTGAATGAAAAAACTTATATTCACGATATTCTATAGTTCTTCAACTTTCCAAAAATCATTCATTCTTGAAAATTTATTAATAATATTGAGATGATGGCTGAACTATTAGAAGATATGAGTAGGATGGCAGCCAGGAAAGAAATCAGACAAAAAATTCAATCAATTTTTATCTAATTTTATTACGATCGCCGACGTTTCGGACGCAAATCTCGCCCTTCCTCAGGACAATCGATGGTTAATGAAATACAGATGGACGTATTTTTTTAACAATATAAAAACATAATTCACGGGTGTGAGATGCATTGTTTTGTACTGTATATATTTGCTGTTACTCATTGAACCCTTTCACATTAAATGAATTAATTAATGAAAATTAAATCGTTAAAATTTATTAATTTTTAACGAACTTATGAACAAAAACGTTTTCAGTCAAGTACAAATATAAGAAAATATTTTGGTAAATGCCTTAAAAGTTTGAGCTTTTTTAAGGTATATGGTGACTTTGATAACTATTTTCTTTACAGTTGAAGAATTATAGAATATCGTGAATATATTATATATATTTTTTTTTTCATTCAGGGATCGGAGAAATTCTATAAAATCTGTAAAAATTCGATTTTTTTAAATTTTGGCACCACTAAATCCTCTCAGTATGTACTGAAACTTGAATATTTCCATGTATTTTTTAACTGCATATTTTTAACGGATGACGTCTTTAGAAATCTTGTTAATTCAAAACTAGAGCCACTTAAGAGCAAATTTTTTATTAAAATTTATTATTTTTTTCTTTTCTATATCTCTAAAACTCTTCTTGATGGGGCAAAACTGATGGCATTTTTGTAGTCACTGCTACATATATAAGTTACTCAAAAATAATTCATAGTACCCTGAAAAAAAAAAATCACTTCCACTCAGATCAAACTACTTGACGAATTTTCTCAGGTTTTTTTTTTTCATTGTAGGCTATAGATAATTTTACGAAAGTGGTCTAATTGTAAGACTAGGTTATATTTTTTGGAAAACCAATTAAGAAATCTAAAAAATCTAAAAATTTAGTTATCGTCAATCAAATAAATTTAATATTTAGTCGTTGATTTTAACGAGAAACCGAAGAAGGGAAAGAACTCACTTGGAAAAAGATTAGGCTGGCTCTGCAAGTATTTATCTAAATTAATACAAATAATAAATTAAATAAATAAATTTATCAAAGACCCGCTTAGTGTCTGGCTGTTTGATCTAGAGTGCCTGTAATCAGAGTGATGCCAATGGTGGTCGGCCGCCATATTTGTTCCCATGTTATATGGCAATACGAGAATAGTATGAAATTTTTATTTTACTTAGGCTGAACGCACACAAATTGAGCAAAACGTTTTGCTCAATGCCAACACACACCGATTAGGCAAAATGTTTTGCCATTGAGCGTTTTTGCCTCCTCTGTGTGCGTTGACCCATAGAAAAGCATTGAAAAAAAAAACAGTTTTAGCCACGAGTCGTCAAAAACGTTTTGTCCAAAAGCGTTTTTGCTCAATTGGTATGCGTTCAGCCTTAGGCATACATAAAATTTGAAATTAATATTTTATTAAATTAATTTCAAATTATATCTAACAGTAAAATAAAATTATTAAAAAGTAAATAAAAAAAAATAAGTCACATAACATTACAAATAAGAGAAAGTAAAAAAAAAAACTGAACAAATATGGGGGCCAACTACCATTAGCATCACTCGGATATCCAGGCACTCTAGTTGAACCTTTTTCCTCTCTCTATAGCTGATTACATAAATAATGATTAAGAAGACGAAAGCAGCAAAAAAAAAAGAGAGAATCACATAACTTTTTTAATCCCATTCCTTGTTTAATAAAAAAAATTGCTTTTTACTAATTGATTACCAAAGAAATTGAAGTAATTTTTTTTTCTTTTGTTTATTTCGTAATAAAATTAAAATATGATTTTTTTTTCTGGAATAATCCTTGATAGAAATTTAATTTAGCGCCAACTGGGGTGTCATAAATTCAATCTCTCTCACGTCGTTATTGTGTGTCGGCTCTCTCTCTGCGTTGCCTGCAATTCCCCCTTCTGTTGTCGAGGAGGGTGTTGTTGTTAACTCTGGCCTCAAACCCAAAATATAATACTAAATTAGACAAGAGTGGGTCATGATAATGTAATAAATTACGATGATGATCCGTGAGATAAGCGTCACCCCCGATTACATTCTACTATTATTGTCTGTTCAAGCCTTTAGAACAAAAATATTACCTAATACAAATTTTGTGCCAAATCATATTTTCATATAGGTGAGGTGGGATGAGGAATAATGTCAAATCATGGTTCAATAGAAATTCACCTTCATAGAGAAAGTGCTGTAGATCGTAAATGAAGAGGAATAGAAACATATGTTTCATATGTTACATGCAAACCCTTGAGTCAAATACATCGAAATTTGTTTATAAAAATTTTTCCTTTTTTAATACACAATAAATTTCGATGTATTTGACTCAAGGGTTTGCATGTAATTTTTATAACGTTTATGTATTTTAGGCCTGATGATGGTTTTCTGTCAAACCGAAACTGTTAAATTGTGCAATACAGTCGCCAGACCTCAATACAAATTTTCCGCTAATGAATATTATATGATATTTGTTTGAATTCCGAAGATCAGATTAACAAAAAAAGTAAACCTTCAAGCTATTGGCTACTAGAAATTAACTTTTGCTGTTTCCATCATAAGAGTATATTTATTAGGGTCCGACCGAAACAAGATTTTCAGCCGAAACCGAAACCGAATATTCGGCCTCAACCTTAGTTTCGGCCGAAACCGTAACCGAAACCGAAACTTGTATTTCCTATAAAAAAATTTATATATTTTTTTTTTTGAAATTTTTTCCCCTCCGTGAAAATCATTTTACCTTTTTTTAGGGAGACAAAAATTTTTTTCTCCTTCAAGTGCAAATCATTTGACCTTTTTTTTTAACTCAAGTTTCGGCCGGCCGAAAGTTTCGGCTACTTTTTGGCCGAAACCGAAACACGGCCGAAACCATGATTTTTGGCCGAAACCGTAACCGAAACCGAATATTCGGTCGGTTCCTAATATTTATTATCTAAGAATGTATAAAATCCACTATAACACATTGTCAGACTTTTTACAAGGTCTGAGGATGTTTATGGAACCGAAACGTCACCACTGCAAATAAACTAAATAAATAAAGAAAAATACTATAGGTTCAATTTCTCATTTGGTGATACACCCTATTAAAGTTACATAACAGCTATACATTTGAAACGTGGAAGTACAGTGAGGGCAATATTAAATCCCACCTAGACATCTGCCTGGCTTTCAACACCCCTGCGCGTAGGCAACCATTTACTGTCTGTCTAATGAGTCGCCTTACCCCCTGCAATTCTATAAACTCTATTAAAATTATAAACCATAATTGAATAGCCATAAGTGAATTTACATGATTTTAAAAATGTGGATGTGGATGAGTTCATTATAAGGCAACTCAATAGACAGACCTCCGTAAATGGTTGCCTACGCGCAGGGCTCTAAAGCCAGGTTCGCCTCTGGGTGGGCTTAATATTGTTTCTCACTGTACCAAAGGAGCTAAGTGCCAAAATTAGAGTCCCGAGATAATCTATTAAGATTAGAACAGTGCTTTTAGTAGTGGCATCTTTTAACGCACCTCAGGAGCTTCCAAATTTCGATAGGCACATATTCCCATAACATTCACATTCTCGGGACATTTCGCAGAGCACATACTACATTTCTAACAGAAAATCTCGAAAAATGGACATGCTCCCAATATACATGCTGAAAAAGGGGGGAGGGGTGTCTAGTGCCCAGATTAAAAACCATTGAATTAAAAAAAAATTCCTTGTTAAGTTGGTTATTTTGGTTGCCTACCTTTGGGGAAACAAAAAACAAGAGTTTTGTCGAATTTTCTTTAAACATTATTATAAATTATAGCCTATAGGAGGTAAATTGTTTCCTTTTTCCTTATAAACATTGAATGTAGTCATTCTACCAAAAGGCCTTTGGTAGGTGCATTTTATTTGCTATATCAGCGGGTGTCTAGCGGGCCTAGCTCTTAAGGCGCCTGACACTTCCCCCCTCCCTATTTTTAACTTCTAATTTGCTTTTATAAAATTATTATGATTATTATTATCTCCGAACATGAAATGCCCCAAAGGGGGCTAAGAGGGGATTAGCCTTTATGTTGACCTGGTACAATGCCAGAAAGATAAAATCCCCATTAAGCATTCTAATTTCACGCTCTGCTTTAGAGATATCAAAAAACATATTATTATTATTATTATTATTTTAAAAATTCCATCGTAAATTCATCTATGTCTGACTCAAACAAAAAAAAAAAAAAAAATTGAATTGGCCATTTTGAAAAGAATTTAATTCCTTTTATATAGAAATACCGTGGCTAGTAATTCATACTAATACAAAATGAAGGGTGGCCAAAACGACCTGATAGAAATTGAATTTTATCCAAGGACTAAAGGCACTGATCAATAAAAGAAGAAAAAATCTTTATTTTCCATGCCGGAATTTCGGAGATTAATCCATCCTCAGGATTTTTAAACAAAATTAATTAATTCAAAATCAAATTGAATTTGAGGATGGATAGGTATAAATCAGGAATAAAAAATAGAAGAAAATGCAGAGAGGATTTTTTCTTTAAAAAGAATTTTTAATAGCTAACGTTTTGGCTTTAGTTAAAGCCATCTGTTAGTCCAGTTTAAAGAAAAAGTCCTGACAGCATTTTCTTCTATTTTTTTCTTCCTGATTAAAATTCTACCAGCCATAAAATACCTTTAGCTATAATAACGATATAAATATCTATCCAAACGTCAACTTTGAAAAAATATAGATTTATGCCGAATAAATTCTGCTTTTTTACTTTCTCTTACCTCTATATATGAAATATTTGATTTTTATTTTTTGATTCATTTTTTAGTAAAAATTGTTGAATTAGGAAAAAAGAATTTCAACTAATTTTCTTTGTATTGATAAGCGAATTTTATAACTTTTCGCTCTTTTTAAAGACCCCCGTCATAGCTCTAAGACTATTGATATAAAAATATTAATATTTATTCACTCAAATAATTGATCATTTCGTTCAGGGGCTCATATTTTGTGAGTTCATGGATGGCGACCACGAGTTGCCCAAGCTAAAGCTGCTATTTCTACCCCATGAAATCCTTCTTCCTTTTACACTCAACCAGTCGACTTTCCTTATATGGACCGTTTATTTTGAAAGTGTAAGTCCATTTTTTCAAAAAATGAGATATCACATAATTTATGATTAAATTAATGTAAATTTTCTATGTATAACTAGATAGTGATAAATTTTTTAAAAAATTCTCATGTTTTGTACAATTGAAAATTGGTCGGTAAATTGATTCTTTATTAAACAAATATGTTAACCTTTCATTTTTTCGAAACAATAGAAAATGGACTTACACCACTATCAAAATAAACGGGTCTATAATGTTTAGTAATATTTTTAAAGAAAAAAACCCTTCGATTTACAAATATTTATGTTTGCCATGGTAAAAACAAATATAGACTTGTCCCATTTTCAAAATAAACAGCAGATATCAATACTGTAATATGCTTACGTAATACTTGAATGGTCCTGCACTCTCACTAAGCCAACCCCTTTCTCTATTTTGCAGGAGGGTGGCACGGTCGGGACACTGACGTCGGATAAGGATTTACAGGGCGGCGACCAAGCAGCCCTAGGATGCCGGTGCGAAGGGGCCACGTGGCCCCGCGCACCACCATCATCGAGACCATCATCCGCAAGTTCGACACGCACAGTGAGTTCACCACTAAAACGTTCTCTTACAAGTTAAATACACTCCGTTATCTACAAATAATCCCTTAGAGGTGAAAATAATTAAATCCAAACATGAAAAAAAATCTTAATATTAATTTAAACTATTGCAGCGTGTTAAACCCCAACTCCACTGAGTCTTTATTTAGTTTATAGTTGTTTTGTTTCGAACGTCCAAAAATAAGAATTTCTGCTTATTGGATCTAACATGCAAGTTGCTTGATTTTTAACTCTTGCATCTAACGTCTTCCCCAAAAGATTCGTCTCGTTGTCATCTCCAATTTTTCATTCGTTCTTGCAGAGAGCAATCAAAAAATACATAAGAACTTTTTTCTTTTTTATTCTCTTCTCTTGTTATTTGTGTGACTGGCTCCTCGATTAGACAGACATAGAGAGTGATCAACAGGCAAAACAAAATCCCTGAAATATAATCATCATCATCATCATACAAACCTGTTTGTCCTGTCACACATTCTCTCTATTTATTTTTGATTTTGGATTTTGATGAATGTAATGTTTC
>JAKCPI010000727.1:0-19216 GCA_023213315.1 Euborellia annulipes
CAGACCATGTCACGAAAACCACTTTTTTTGGATTCAGGGGACCTCAAAACGTGTATATCCGTCAAAATCTCGACATCGAATTTTTGACATGAATCCAATACTTCTCTCTCTATATTAACATATATATATATATTAACATATATATAGAGGTAAGAGAAAGTAAAAATCACTGTCAGTATGCGTGATAAATCAAATAATACTACATACTACACCAATAATACTTTTATTTGCTTTAGGGGAGAGTGGAGCATGTTGAGACAGTTTTAATATTTTATTTTTTGTAAAAAATTGGAACGCCTCTTTTATTCTATCATCATATTTTGAAAGGTTAATTCTTTAGGTACCTAAATAGCATATTTTCTCTCCTGATAATAATCATGGAGTATTAAAATTAATTAATTTAAAAAGTCATTGCGTATCAACTTACCCCACCTCGGGGCAAGTTGATACAAAGAAGGGTCAAGTTGATACTGTGGTAAGGGGGATTGATAATCTGATGGGATGTCAATAAGAAGATAGTACTAAGTTTTAAAATAATACATTTTAATGATTACAAAGATAAAAAGCTAATCTAGTCCTATTTTCACATAAGATGCACAATGAATACATGTGTACAATTTTTTGACCTTGCCACATTCGATGTGTGCCTATATTTATTGCATAATATGGACTGGATCTAGTCTTGGCCAAACTTCGACAGTAAATATGGCTTTAAACAAACCAAGAACAGTGAATCTTACATCTTACTCCTCTTCTGAATTTGAAACTAGTTTCTCCCAATCCTAACGCACACCGACTGAGGGGCAAGTTGATACAGTGTATCAATATGCCCCAACCAAATGTATCAACTTGCCCCAAGTGACCACGTGTTTTTAAAACTAACATAACCTAAAAAGTAGAGCACCTAACTTAATATAAATTACATGAACTTACTCACCAAGAAACGTTTAATAAAATACGCACAGTGATTATAGGTCTAAGGGATTCTTTATGCACTTTTTCTATACTCAAACACAAGGTAAAAAATTTACTTTTGTGGTATGAAAACACCAAACCTCAAACCACTCAACAACTCGCTATCGGATTTGGCTGCCACTATGTGTGGTGCAGCGTCACTTTACGACACATCGACTGCTACCACTCGCTTCAACTTGCTCATACGCATTGGCGAATTATATTGCTTGTATCAACTTGCCCCCGTCTCAACTTGCCCCACTCTCCCCTACAGTTTAATTTTTAATAAACCGGCCAGTAGTTGCCCAATTTATAAGGATATTTACATTACTTTTTGATTTAATTTCCTATATTTTAACGAACAAATTTGCTATTGAGAACATTTTGTCCCCTCAATGATTAAGTGCAGGTTGGATAAGGAGAAGGGGGTGGGGCAAATTTTTTTGCACGGGGGCCAAAAGTGTTAAAAACGACCCTGGCTACAACGTATAGATCACACATGATTTTTATCATTAAAAAAAAAAAAAATCTCAGACTTTCTTTCGCAGTCCATTCCACGAGCCTATTAAAAGAAAGTTTCCATCTTCTTTGCTAACACTTTATTTATTTAAATATACAGTATAATGCCTTTTATTATCTTTTATAAAAGTTGGTAATCCTATGTTCTTATTTAACTTTCTTTTTTGCTTCAATTGATTTATTTTATTTTAATATTTTTTTTTCTAATTTTTCTAATATTAATCAATATGCAAATACTTCGTAAAATCTCCGACAGTAGTTTTCTATAAATACAGTAGACTGTCGATAATTCGAAATCCAAGGGAAATTACAGTTATCGAGTATTTGAGTTATCAAGAAGTTTGGATTAAAAAAATAAAAATAATAATGAAAACGAAATTGTCGGAGCCGCTTGGTTAACGAATTCTCGAGAATAGGTTCAGACTGTCTCTGACCAGCGTTGGTCGGGAAGTAAGGGAGATAGACGTATTTGCCCAGGGGCGGATTAATGCAATTTTGTCGGGGTGGGTGGGTTTTTTTTTAATTTTTTTTATTTAAGGACTTTCTCGGCATCTATGGCCATTTAGACCCCTTTCCTATTTATTTAAATTGATTGGTATCAAATTCAATTGAAATTAAGAGCAGAAATAATAAATTCTTTAGATTACTAGTTTTTATAACTTGTTGAATTTCTTCTCGGGGGGGGGGGGCGATCGCCCCCGCCTTTAATCCGCCCCTGTATTTGACTTGCACTCATCATGCCAAGCTAAGAAGAATTTGGAAGTTAAGCTTAGGCTGATAGCAGTGGCGCAACCAGAATTTGCTTCTGGGGGGGGGGGGGTTGATAGTTTTTTAAACATTTTTGTTTTTCAAATAAAGAGATGCTGTTATTTTTCTTTTCTATTTTTAATACATACATACATACATATAATATATAGCAATTTTAATTTTTTTTTTTTCCTAGGTTGGGTGGTTAAAACCCAAAACCCTCCCTCCCCTAGTTTTTTTTAACATTCACACTCACACACACATACAGTCTTTTCGGCAACTCAGGCCATATCAGACTTTACTATAACCGTTATATATGAAATAATATCTATTGGGGGCCCAGGCATTTCTATTTAAGCCATTTGGTATCCAAATGGTACCTAATTACACAGGATTTTTTTGGTTTTACCGATGTTTAGAGCTAAAGAGTGCGAATTAACGAAAAATTCGAATTATCGAGAGTCGGCTGTATATCCTACTCCAAAATTATCCGTAAACATCTTCTTCAATCATACCAGGGAATATGTTATTTATTAAATGTAATTTTACAAATGAGAGGAAATTTTAATTTATCATCTTTAATAGTAGAAATTTCTCTTGTGAGAAGGAATAACAAAAAAATTAAAATTAAATCAGTTTCACGATGACATGCCCAGTAAATTCTTCTTATTTAAGAGTTAAGCTTTCACAGATATTGTTATTAAATAAAGATACTTCGTCCTTTATGATTGTATCCGAATTTGTCTCTGAAAATCTTGTATCAAATACAAATAGATCACAGTTTATCCGAAAACAAAATTAAATCAAGATTTATTGGTCAATTTTAGTGATTATAAAGTTTGCGAATGTTTTTGTGCTCGGACTCGCTCTCTCTTCAACAGTTTGAAGATGCTACTTTGTGGACAAGAGAATTGGGGAAAAAATAAAAAAAAAAACTCCTTTGTAAATATAAGAGCCAGGAAAAAATTGGATTGAGGTTTTAATGATTATAATTACATTTATTGTGAAAACAGAAAAATTAAAATATTAAATTAATTATAAAGAAGAAAAAAAAACACTTGGGGATATGTTTCAATTTATTCATTAGTAAATTTATACATATCACTAAGTGTTTTGCTTATTAATTAATTTATATTGACGTCCGCCTTTGGGCTTTTAATATTCCAGCAAGCACATTGATTCCATTTTCTTTTTGTTTTAAGTCGCCTTTGTATTAACGTAATACTCGTATATCCCCACAATCCTCGGTTGTCAATAGAAGAAAATAACAAATATTATGGCACAGTAAAGACTTCTAAAAAATTAAAAGATAAAAATAGGCCTAACTAATAAATCTTTATTCTCATTTACCTGATTTTTGTTTCGTTTAATCATCAATTTAATGGCGGGCAAATGAAAAAGATCTTATGTTTAATTGGCGATTAATTTTTTATTTGCACGCATAAAAGAAAGCGAACGACTAGATGAAAAGTTAACCACTCAATTTTATTTTGAATTAATAGTTCAAATGTATAACAAGAAAATGAGACTTAATGGCAAATGAATAGATTTTATAATTAAACAAGTGCCATATAAAGCCTAATTAAAACAAGTCTCGCTTTAGGTTTTTTGCTTCCTCTAAGTCAGCGTTTTCCAAACTTCTGAGGCGCGCCTCCCTAGGGAGGCGCAGACTAGTCTAAGGGGAGGCGCGAATTTTGGCCACCAAGATCAATTTTCCAAATGATTGCTAGTTTTATAGATAAAATAATAAAATTTAGAAAATTCTGGGACGGAGGTTTTCTTTAATTAAAAATTCGATGAGCCGCAGTGGGACCATCAGTTGAGACGGTGCCACTGCGGTTCATCGAGTTTTTCATTAAAATAATAAATATGAATAAATAAAAAAATATTTTTATATTAATTTATATTTTTTACTAAAAGTTGCGGATTCGGACCCCAGGCATTTGAATACCAAATGACTTAAATAAGAATGCCTGGACCCCCCCCCCCCAATAGATATATTAAACATTCGAGTATCGTTTAAAGTCTTAAATGGCCTAAGTTGCCGAAAAGATTGTGTGTATGTGTGTGTGAATGGGAGAAAAATGTGAGTGTTTAAAAAAAAAAAAGATTGGATTAGGGTTGAAAAATTGAAAAAAATTTTTTTTAAATTTATTTTAGCTAAATCGAAGCCAAATAAATAGAAAACATTCAAAAAATAGCGTTGATTATTATTTTGCTTAGGGGGGAGGGGGGTGAAGGGTTGATTGTTTTAAGAAAGGCATTGGAATATTCCAAATCACTTGTTGACATTCTTTTCCAGCTCTAAATATAGTTAGATTAGATAAAAAGATATTTTTTTACTTTTAATAAAAAGGGAATTGTTATTTTCATCCATTTTATTCCTATACAAGAGAGAGAAGACGAATCTCTCGCTCAGTCGTGTCGAGTGCGTTGCCGGCATGCAGGCGCCGACCTCGTGTCTTTTTCATTTGTGTTTAAAGTGAATCAAAGTGAATAATTAATATAGTGTAACCCACCCTGACCACTACGTCAGCCAACACACCCTCTTGAGCGTCTTATTAAAGGTAATTAATATGCATTTTATCGTTGAAAAAAAAAATGATAGAAACAAATAATTTGACTGCGAAAAACGATTCTTTTGAATATGAAATTAAATATTTTGTATTTCACTAAGGGTAGAGGGTTAATATAAGCTGTTGAAAGGGTAAGGGGGAGTGTAGGTGTCATTGAAAAAAAAATTAGTTTTTTATTTATTTATTTATTTTTTATAGCACTCACACTTTTTTCTCATTCACACTCACACTCACACACACATTCACACTCTTTTCGGCAACTCAGGCCATATAAGACTTTATACGATACCCGTTATTAATTAATAATATACATATTGGGGGTCCAGGCATTTCAATTTAAGTCATTTGATATCCAAATGGCTTAAATGAAATCATCGGACTTACTGGGGTCCGATCCCGCGACGTTCGGTATTGACACGCTACCAACTACACCAAGCCTGAGGGCATTTTTTAAACTCTTTTCTTAAGTCACCATTATTTACCATTATATTCTTTCTATATGGCCTATATTTTTGTTAATCAAATTTTCTTAATATACTTTTATACAGAAGTGGATTAAGGGTTAAAAATTAAAATAAAATAATTTCAAAATAAAATAAAAATTAAAATAATTATTTATAAATGTATTCAAATTATTTTGGGAGTAATTCGCGGTGAAGGCTCGCATTTTCTTAAAGGGAGGGGGGGAGGTATGAAGGCATTAACCAGGGGGGTTAATGCCTTCATACTACTAATCCCCTATATTGCATAAAGATACGACTCGTATTAATATATTTTAATACTTTTACTAAAAAATAAGTGCATTCCGTTTGAGTTAAAATTTATATTCAATATTTAACAAATAGCATAGTGGGGTAGAAACATTTTAATGTCATTCTAAAATTTCTTATTGCTGGGGCGGAATTAATTTTTGAGAGATTTCGAAACTCTCACAAACAGATAATAATAACACTGCGTAACTTAGGAACCCATCGAAATCCTTGCAGAATTCTGTAGGGATTTTTTTCATTAGGTAGAAAAGTAAGATATGATTAGTCCACTTAGAATTTTACTGGGGTGAGTTACCTCATCTTTTTGTATTATAACTTAGAACTAATCTCAATTCGGATTTGAATTTTTACTTTCTCTTACCTATATGTATAAGTTAATATACATACTATATATAGAGAGAAAGTATTGGATTCATGTCAAAAATTCGATGTCGAGACTTTGATGGATATACACGTTTTGAGGTCCCCTGAATCCAAAAAAGTGGTTTTCGCGACATGGTCTATCTGTGTGTCTATTTCGGTTCAATTTAAAGCATGAAGGAATTGAGCTAGGAGGTTGAAATTTTATATTTAAGTTAGGAACCCCCCTAGGGCGTGAAAATAAGATTTGAGAAAAATATTTTTTCTTCAGGAATGACAGTTAGAAAAAACGCAGCCAGAATTTTTTCTTTAAAAATATATTTTAACAGCTGACGTTTCTGCTTTGGTCAAAGCCATCCTCGGGGCTGTTAGTGGTCATCCGAGGATGGCTTTGACCAAGGCCGAAACGTAAGCTGTTAAAATATATTTTTAAAGAAAAATTCTAACTTCGTTTTTTCTAACTTTCATTCCTGATACAAATTCCACCAGCCATAAAATAATACCCTTATAACAGCGTTTTCCAAAGTGTGAGGCGCGGACTAGTCTAAGGGGAGGCGAGAATATTAAAAATTTTTGTTTTTGTATTATTTTATAAAATGGGGGGGAGGCGTCATAATATTAATTATTTTTAAGGGAGGCGTGGTAACATAAAGTTTGGAAAGCATTGCTCTAAGTGAATAAAATGTATATAAATTATATCGTCACCAATTGTTTTAAATAACTTGAGATTCTTGCTTAGGCGTCATCAGGGTGCAAAATAGTCAGAATTGTCTTTTCGCCATGTCAAAGACTTTTGCTCCAAAATGAAATTTTATATCAAAGGTATCGGATTTTCGGTATATTTATATTTTAAATTGCATCAAAATCGGTCCAGCAGGGAAACCTGTAGCTTTTCTAAAAATTTAAAAATTGAAGAAAGAGTGAAAAAAATCTGGTGTGACTGTCGCACAGCACAAAACTTTCTCTTACCTTCGGTAATCGAAAGTTGCGTTCTGTGCTTGCCACGCCAGATTTTTCGAGGCTGGACTTTGAATACGAGTATAACTCAAAATTGCGAAACTGTTATTTTCTAATTTTTAGACAAATTTTTCCCATTTGGATCTGAGGCTAAAACGACAGCCCTGAGAGGCTTAATTTAAATCAAACTGGCTGGGGTTGTTATTTCTTATGAGTTTTTTTTTTTTTTAGTTTGTGTAAGGTCTTTTTCGTTATTATTGGTAGCCAATTATTTCTTATGTTTGCATTTAAATAAATAATAAATGTGGTCTCGTTTGATGTCCATATTTTGATTTTTGAAACAAATCAGAATTTGTAAACTGCAATGCGAAAATTGCTTCTCAATTTTTAAGAATAATTAACGTCAAAATGTTGTTGGGGGAAAAGAGATAAAGAATTATTATTTGTTGATAATCTTAAATACCCAATTAACATTGTGTCCTTGTTTCCGTTGATTTGTTGTCATGCAAAAGTAGGAGGAAGAGGATTGTTCAAGTGGGAATAAAGATAATGATTGCGTGGCTGGGATGGAGTGAGTGAGCAAAAGGATCGAAGTCAATCAATTTGAAACTTGATTAAAGACTCAAAGCGAATTAACTTCCATAAATGCCTTCTCTCTCTCACGTGTCGTGTCGTGTCGAGACTCTTAATTTTTTTTTTTTTTTTTTCATTTCTCATTTAATCAATCAATATATCGATTAGAATCAGTCAGACAAACGATAATATATTGATATTGATACTTGGCTTGCTTGCTAGGTCACAAGTTCAAAAAACTAAATTTTTTAAAAAATTATTCTATAGGCTAGCTTCCCTTTGTTGATTAGTAATTGTAATTTTGTTACGTGGCCTAGCCAGGCAATTCCCATCTGCACCTCGCTAATATCTAATTCTTTTCACATATTTGGTTTCTTCTTATAGTCAGCCGATAGTAATTTATTTACACTGTTCTACAAAAAAAGATAAAATTTATTTTTTCCTGGTTGTTTCACTTGGCGATTCTTATGGAAACGTGCTTCCTGAATTCAAATCTGTAATTCGTTTTTCTTTGTCAAGCATAGAGATATAGAGAAAAATAAATTTTAATAGACAATTTGCTCTTAAGTGACTCTAATTTTGAATTTTCAAGATTTTTTTAAGGCGTCACCCCTTAAAAACATGTAGATAGTTAAAATGCACAGAAATATTCAAGTTTCAGTACAATCGGAGGTGCCTGCCTCAAACGGCTTAAAATTTAGAAAATCGTTTTTTAAACTCTGGACCCCCTAATACAATTTTTTCGATCCCTGAATGAAAAATCATATATTCACGATATTCTATAGTTCTTCAACTTTCCAAAAATCATTGATTCTTGAAAATTTATTAATTTTTAACGAACTTATTAACAAAAACGTTTTCAGTCAAGTACAAATATAAGAAAATATTTTGGTAAATGCCTTAAAAGTTTGAGCTTTTTTAAGGTATATGGTGACTTTGATAACTATTTTCTTTACAGTTGAAGAATTATAGAATATCGTGAATATATTATATATATTTTTTTTTTCATTCAAGGATCGGAGAAATTCTATAAAATCTGTAAAAATTCGATTTTTTTAAATTTTGGCACCACTAAATCATCTCAGTATGTACTGAAACTTGAATATTTCCATGTATTTTTTAACTGCATATTTTTAACGGATGACGTCTTTAAAAATCTTGTTAATTCAAAATTAGAGCCACTTAAGAGCAAATTTTTTATTAAAATTTATTATTTTTTTTCTTTTCTATATCTCTAAAACTCTTCTTGATGGGGCAAAACTGATGGCATTTTTGTAGTCACTGCTACATATATAAGTTACTCAAAAATAATTCATAGTACCCTGAAAAAAAAAATCACTTCCACTCAGATCAAACTACTTGACGAATTTTCTCAGGGTTTTTTTTTTCATTTTAGGCTATAGATAATTTTACGAAAGTGACTAGGTTATATTTTTTGGAAAACCAATTAAGAAATCTAAAAAATCTAAAAATTTAGTTATCGTCAATCAAATAAATTTAATATTTAGTCGTTGATTTTAAGGAGAAACCGAAGAAGGGAAAGAACTCACTTGGAAAAAGATTAGGCCTGGCTCTGCAAGTATTTATCTAAATTAATACAAATAATAAATTAAATAAATAAATTTATCAAAGACCCGCTTAGTGTCTGGCTGTTTGATCTAGAGTGCCTGTAATCAGAGTGATGCCAATGGTGGTCGGCCGCCATATTATATGGCAATACGAGAATAGTATGAAATTTTTATTTTACTTAGGCTGAACCCGAGTCGAAATCGAACGCCTGGTTTGAACCTTTTAGTCCTGAATTCCCTTGTTATTTGATAGGATGTTATTTATTTACAATTTTGTGAAAGCCTACTGATTCTACCAGGAGAATTAGAAGATTCAAACCAGTACTTGAACGCCTGGTTTGAACCTTTTAGTCCTCAATTCCTTTGTTATTTGATAGTATTAAAATTTGGTTAAAGCCTACTAAACCTACCAGGAGAATTAGAAGGTTCAAACCAGTATTTGAGTCAAAATTGAAAGCCTGGCTTGAGCCTACTAAACCTGCCAGGAGAATTAGAAGGTTCAAACCAGTACTTGAACGCCTGGCTTGAACCTTGCAGTCTTCACTTGAGGACTAAAAGGTTCAAGCCAGGCGTTCGATTTTGACTCGGGAAGTACTGGTTTGAATCTTCTAATCCTCTCGGGTAAAAATTAAAAACAGTGCGATCTCAGCGCCAAAGCTTTAATAGATGACCACCTTTCATTTTCTTTCATTCCTTGGATATTTGGATTTATTATCGATAAAAAAGAAGTAAGTTTTAAGTTTTATTTTCATTTTTTTCATTAATTTTCTTTATTATTATTAATTATTTTTATTTATTTAAGGGTCAACGTTATAAAAACAAACCAAAACAAAATGATAAGGTTAGCTGTTATATTTATTTTTATTTTTTTTATATAGATGTAATCTTATATTCTATTTAATTTTTTCAATTATATTCATTATAAATTTTAGTAAAAACACATTGGCCTGAAGAAGCCACTTTAATTTTAATAAATGAATACAAGGAACATTGGCCATTCATGTCATTTTGAAAGGTAAGAAGACAAATTAAAAAAGATTATAAATTTATAAAATTAATTTATATATTTTTCACATTTCCAGAGAACTAAAAGAAGTTCTTACTGAAAAGAAAAATATAATATTTTTCCACATGTGATAGCTGATGGTATAGGCCTACATATACAGTCAAGATAAAAATTAATGTGATTTATTTTAGAGATGGAACTTATTTTTACATCCATATTTTCTTTAAAACAATTTCAGTAATGAATCTCCAGAAATATTGAAATCGACACGAAGAGCATTTGGAATTTTTAAAATTTTCTAAATATATGTTATCTTATTCTCAAATTAAAGAAAATTGATATTTAAACAAAAAATATTATTTTATTTAAAGATTAATTTGATTTTCCTTTTATTTAAGAATTTAATTGTAGCGAAATGAAGAGCAAAACGTGAAGGTCCATCAAAATCTCGACATCGAATTTTTGACATGAATCCAATACTTTCTCTCTCTATATATTAACATATATAGATGTAAGAGAAAGTAAAAAATTTCGAATGTGGCGTGCCAAGTTGTATAAATTAGCAAAGAGGTATGCTTGTTTTTTGTCAATGAGAAAAATAACTTTTAGAGTGTTTTCTTCAAATATTTCGATGGCATTTAATAGGACTTCTTCATTAGCGGTGAAGTGCTATTAAATGTCTTCGAAATATTTGAAGAAAACACTCTAAAAGTTATTTTTCTCATTGCCAAAAAACAAGCAACCTCTTTGCTAATCTAACAAAATTATCAGAACTTTTTTGTCACTCTGTATATATGTATATAAACAATTTTTAAATGAGAATTCATAGGCCTAAACTAGGATTCCAGCATTCAATACTGCTGGTCGTAATAGTAGATCTGGTAGACTTAAACTAGTATTTCGAATACCTGGTCTGAGTCTAAACATGTCAAAAAGGGACATAAGTAGACTTGTTAGAACCAAACCAGACTTTCAAATTCCCATAGAAACCATGCTTTCAAATCCTAGTTTGATTCTGTTAAGTCTACTTAGACAACAATTAGATTCTGAGGTTTTGTAGACTCAAACCAGGCGTTCGATTTCGACTCGGGAACGCACACAAATTGAGCAAAACGTTTTGCTCAATGCCAACACACACCGATTAGGCAAAATGTTTTGCCATTGAGCGTTTTTGCCTCCTCTGTGTGCGTTGACCCATAGAAAAGCATTGAAAAAAAAAACAGTTTTAGCCACGATTCGTCAAAAACGTTTTGTCCAAAAGCGTTTTTGCTCAATTGGTATGCGTTCAGCCTTAGGCATACATAAAATTTGAAATTAATATTTTATTAAATTAATTTCAAATTATATCTAACAGTAAAATAAAATTATTAAAAAGTAAATAAAAAAAAATAAGTCACATAACATTACAAATAAGAGAAAGTAAAAAAAAAAAACTGAACAAATATGGGGGCCAACTACCATTAGCATCACTCGGATATCCAGGCACTCTAGTTGAACCTTTTTCCTCTCTCTATAGCTGATTACATAAATAATGATTAAGAAGACGAAAGCAGCAAAAAAAAAAAGAGAGAATCACATAACTTTTTTTAATCCCATTTCTTGTTTAATAAAAAAAAATTGCTTTTTACTAATTGATTACCAAAGAAATTGAAGTAATTTTTTTTTCTTTTGTTTATTTCGTAATAAAATTAAAATATGATTTTTTTTCTGGAATAATCCTTGATAGAAATTTAATTTAGCGCCAACTGGGGTGTCATAAATTCAATCTCTCTCACGTCGTTATTGTGTGTCGGCTCTCTCTCTGCGTTGCCTGCAATTCCCCCCTTCTGTTGTCGAGGAGGGTGTTGTTGTTAACTCTGGCCTCAAACCCAAAATATAATACTAAATTAGACAAGAGTGGGTCATGATAATGTAATAAATTACGATGATGATCCGTGAGATAAGCGTCACCCCCGATTACATTCTACTATTATTGTCTGTTCAAGTCTTTAGAACAAAAATATTACCTAATACAAATTTTGTGCCAAATCATATTTTCATGTAGGTGAAGTGGAATGAGGAATAATGTCAAATCATGGTTCAATAGAAATTCACGTTCATAGAGAAAGTGCGGCATTATACTGTAGATCGTAAATGAAGAGGAATAGAAACATATGTTTCATATGTTACATGCAAACCCTTGAGTCAAATACATCGAAATTTGTTCATAAAAATTTTCCTTTTTTGAGGAAGGATATAAATGCAGGCAGCCAAGAAATTTTTCCTTTTTTTAATACACAATAAATTTCGATGTATTTGACTCAAGGGTTTGCATGTAATTTTTATAACGTTTATGTATTTTAGGCCTGATGATGGTTTTCTGTCAAACCGAAACTGTTAAATTGTGCAATACAGTCGCCAGACCTCAATAAAAATTTTCCGCTAATGAATATGATATTTGTTTGAATTCCAAAGATCAGAATAACAAAAAAAGTAAACCTTCAAGCTATTGGCTACTAGAAATTAACTTTTGCTGTTTCCATCATAAGAGTATATTTATTATATAATAAGGTTCTAAGAATGTATAAAATCCACTATAACACATTGTCAGACTTTTTGCCAGGTATGAGGATATTTATGGAACCGAAACGTCAGCACTGCAAATAAAGTAAATAAATAAAGAAAAAAAAACTATAGGTTCATTTGGTGATACACTCTATTAAAGTTACATAACATGTATACAATTGAAACGTGGAAGTACAGTGAGGGCAATATTAAATCCCACCTAGACGTCTGCCTGGCTTCAACACCCCTGCGCGTAGGCAACCATTTACGGAGGTTTGTCTAATGAGTTGCCTTATCCCCTGCAATTCTATAAACTCTATTAAAATTAGAAACCATAATTGAATAGCCAAAGTGAATTTACATGATTTTAAAAATGTGGATGTGGATGAGTTCATTATAAGGCAACTCAATAGACAGACCTCCGTAAATGGTTCGCCTCTGGGTGGGGCTTAATATTGTTTCTCACTGTACCAAAGGAGCTAAGTGCCAAAATTAGAGTCCCGAGATAATCTATTAAGATTAGAACAGTGCTTTTAGTAGTGACATCTTTTAACGCACCTCAGGAGCTTCCAAATTTCGAAAGGCACATATTCCCATAACATTTACATATTTCTCAGGACATTTCGCAGGGTACATACTAAATTTCTAACAGAAAATCTCGAAAAATGGCACATACTTCCAATATATTATACATGCTGAAAAAGGGGGAGGGCGTCTAGTGTCCAGAAATTCTTTAGATCAAACCATCTATCTGCAATTGTTTCTAGCAAGAGTTAACAATTGAATCATTGAATTTAAAAAAATTCCTTGTTAAATTGGTTATTTTGGTTGCCTACCTTTGAGGAAACAAAAAACAAGAGTTTTGTCTAATGAAAAAGAATTTTCATTAAACATTATTATAAAATAGGCTATAAAAGGCAAATTGTTTCCTTTTCCCTTATAAACATTGAATGTAGTCATTCTATCAAAAGTCCTTTGGTAGGTGCATTTTATTTGTTATATCAGCTGGTGTCTAGCGGGTCTAGCGGGTGTCTTAAGGCGGCTGACACTTTCCCCCTCCCTATTTTTAACTTCTAATTTGCTTTTATAAAATTATTATGATTATTATTATCTCCGAACATGAAATGCCCCAAAGGGGGCTAAGAGGGGATTAGCCTTTATGTTGACCTGGTACAATGCCAGAAAGATAAAATCCCCATTAAGCATTCTAATTTCACGCTCTGCTTTAGAGATATCAAAAAACATATTATTATTATTATTATTATTTTAAAAATTCCATCGTTAATTCATCTATGTCTGACTCAAACAAAAAAAAAAAAAAAAAAAAAAAAATTGAATTGGCCATTTTGAAAAGAATTTAATTCCTTTATATAGAAATACCGTGGCTAGTAATTCATACTAATACAAAATGAAGGGAGGCCAAAACGACCTGATAGAAATTGAATTTTAGCCAAGGACTAAAGGCACTGATCAATAAAAGAAGAAAAATCTTTATTTTCCATGCCGGAGTTTCGGTGATTGATCCATCTTCAGGATTTTTAAACAAAATTAATTAATTAAATTCAAAATCAAATTGAATTTGAGGATGGATAGGTATAAATCAGGAATAAAAAATAGAAGAAAATGCAGAGAGGATTTTTTCTTTAAAAAGAATTTTTAATAGCTAACGTTTCGGCTTTAGTTAAAGCCATCTGTTAGTCCAGTTTAAAGAAAAAGTCCTGACAGCATTTTCTTCTATTTTTTCTTCCTGATTAACATTCTGCCAGCCATAAAATACCCTTAGCTATAATAACGATATAAATATCTACCGAAACGTCAACTTTGAAAAAATATAGATTTATGCCGAATAAATTCTGCTTTTTTACTTTCTCTTACCTCTATATATGAAATATTTGATTTTTATTTTTTGATTCATTTTTTAGTAAAAATTGTTGAATTAGGAAAAAAGAATTTCAACTAAAAAATAAGCTAATTTTATAACTTTTCGCTCTTTTTAAAGACCCCCGTCATAGGTCTAAGACTGTTGATATAAAAAATATTAATATTTATTCACTCAAATAATTGATCATTTCATTCAGGGGCTCATATTTTGTGAGTTCATGGATGGCGACCACGAGTTGCCCAAGCTAAAGCTGCTATTTCTACCCCATGAAATCCTTCTTCCTTTTACACTCAACCAGTCGACTTTCCTTATATGGACCGTTTATTTTGAAAGTGTAAGTCCATTTTTTTCAAAAAATGAGATATCACATAATTTATGATTAAATTAATGTAAATTTTCTATGTATAACTAGATAGTGATAATTTTTTTAAAAAATTCTCATGTTTTGTACAATTGAAAATTGGTCGGTAAATTGATTCTTTATTAAACAAATATGTTAACCTTTCATTTTTTCGAAACAATAGAAAATGGACTTACACCACTATCAAAATAAACGGGTCTATAATGTTTAGTAATATTTTTAAAGAAAAAAACCCTTCGATTTACAAATATTTATGTTTGCCATGGTAAAAACAAATAGACTTGTCCCATTTTCAAAATAAACAGCCGATATCATACTGTAATACGCTTACGTAATACTTGAATAGTCCTGCATCTCTCACTAAGCCAACCCCTTTCTCTATTTTGCAGGAGGGTGGCACGGTCGGGACACTGACGTCGGATAAGGATTTACAGGGCGGCGACCAGCCAGCCCCAGGATGCCGGTGCGAAGGGGCCACGTGGCCCCGCGCACCACCATCATCGAGACCATCATCCGCAAGTTCGACACGCACAGTGAGTTCACCACTAAAACTTTCTCTTACAAGTTAAATACACTCTGGTTATCTACAAATAATCCCTTAGAGGTGAAAATAATTAAATCCAAACAAAAAAAAAAATGTTAATATTAATTTAAAATATTGCAGCCAATTCGATTCTTTATTTAGTTTATAGTTGTTTTGTTTCTGAAATCGTCCAAAAATAAGAATTTCTATTGTATTGGATCTAACATGCAAGTTGCTTGGATTTTAACTCTTTGCATCTAACGTCTTCCTAAAAAGATTCGTTCTTTCTTGTCATCTCCAATTTTTCATTCGTTCTTGCAGAGGGCAATCAAAATTACATAAGAACTTTTTTCTTTTTTATTCTCTTCTCTTGTTATTTGTGTGACTGGCTCCTCGATTAGACAGACATAGAGAGTGATCAACAGGCAAAAACAAAATCCCTGAAATATAATCATCATCATCATACAGTACAAACCTGTTTGTCCTGTCACACATTCTCTCTATTTATTTTTGGATTTTGGATTTTGATGAATGTAATGTTTCCCTTTCATTATTGTTTGTTTTCCCACAATGACATTCGAGATCAGAATAATCCCCACTTCCCCAATGACACGATTTGAAAACAGAATATTCAAACTGAGCTTAAAAACAAAACAAAAAAAAAAAAAAGAAAATGACGAAACCACAAATTATTCTTTTTTTACAAACTCTATATAGATGTAGTAGGGTAAAGTTAAATTTATTAGCATATATCCGAAAAAGTTGTCACTCATAGGCCTACGTGTAATCATGTGGGTGAAATTTGAACTATCTACTACGTAATCTTTAGCTGCCAATCGCCACAGAAATCTCTATAAAATCTTTAAGCTGGTTCTTGTATGTTTTCTTTTAAAAGTTCTTGGCGTATTTAATATCCTATAACATCCACATATGTTGGTAGCAGTGGCGCAACTAGGATTTGGTCCTAGAGGAGGGGGAAGGGTGATATACCGGTATATTAATTAAATTATATAATTTTTGACTTGATTATACCCCCAAAATTATTTACTGGATAAAGTCGACTCAGATTAATACACTTTACTATGTATAACACTAAATACGTAGATTATTCAATGATTAAGTGTTAAATAATTTATTTTTAATAAGATTATTGAATTATATGATCTTCTGTGCTTAATTTCTTCTGTATAGGCTTACCTAATGTTTCACCTAGAGCCTACGGTTTGTAGTTTATTCTACTATATATTTTATCAGGAACGCGTCACTCCCATTTTCTTTATAGTCTTTTTGAAATTTGTCCAGCGGATGGAAAACGTTCTAGCTTCAGATTAGCAAAGGAAGAACACGAATATTTATAATGAATATGATTAATTCTATTATAATTCTTTTCGCGATTGATTTATTCCAATTATTTGACTCACTTCTGATGATGACACTGCGTATAAAGTGTTAATGTTAAATAAATAAAAATTTATTGAAACAAAACAACCTTGTGTTATCATACGTGGATTTAATTCTCCTATTGAAGCATAATGTTTCAACTAGAGCCAACGATTACCAGTTTAAAATTAATTAATTCTTCCAATTGATTAACTTATGTATTGTAGAAAATTTAAGATATTTTAAACAATAAAAAATTAAAATCCTCCGAGTAAAAATGATTAAAAATGATCGAGGGATCCACACGCCCGCAGCAGGTCTGCATAGGGACACACAGGGATACACACGTCCACACCAGGGACACACATTTTTCTCCTGGTCACTTTCGATCTACTGTGTGTGTGTCTGGTGCTGCCGTGTGTATCTCTGTGTGTCCCTATGCACACCTTCTGCGGGGGTGTGGATCCGTCGATCATTTTTACGCGGGGCTGAATTAAATATCATTAATATTTTTGTTAAGAAAAGTATATTTGTTAAGAAGACAGTGATCTTATTTTCATTACCATCATTTCCAATCGTTCTTCCAATTATACTCGTTTTTATTTTATTGATCTACTGACGTTAGATGGAGGGAATAACTTCTGAAGATGTTCTCAATCCAGGACTGTAAAGTCAAATGGAAGATTGGCCAATAAAAGGAATATAACTGGCTTCTTTTAGTCCTTTTCATCTTGCAATATTTTTTGATATTTCATATTTATTGACTCTTTACTGCATAATTCGAGACTTTTTTCAAACCTATTTTATATTGGATAGAAATCCGGTCTTAAATTATTATAAAAACCCTTAGAATACTCTTTCGTATAATTCCCTTTAACGATATAAAATGGAAATCAATTTAAAATTTTTTTTTTATGTTATAATCACATAAATCTCTATAGTTAACATTGGAATATCTTTTTGACATCTCGACTTCCTTCTTATTCTTCTTCTTCTTCTTTGCTTTATGATCTTCTCTCTCTCTCTCTCTTTTAAATATTTTTTTTTTTTTATCTGACATATATTAACTGAATTCTAAACTTTTTAAAACATCTGTGTTTTAAAAGAGCAACAACTTCCGGGGGTAATAAGACGATGTCAACAAAATGTTTGTGAAAAAGAGTTGGTAGCTTTGCATTTTGAATAGGAATAATAATTTTGATGATGTGTCTGTCTGTCAAAAATAAAAAGAGAGAGAAAGCTCTCAATGGATGGATGCATCAGCAAACATTCTTGCTTCAGCCAATGCAAACATCGTTTGACCAGGAAAAAAACCCCAAATCTATTTTATTAATAGATCTTTCTCATCTCTTATTTTATTTAAGGAATGTTTCTACACTATTTTTATAGCTCCTTTCTTTGATAGGTATTTTGGTAGGCTTACTTTAATTTTTTTTTTTTTGAAAATTTCAAACCGGACGGAGATGTAATGTTATTTGTACTGATCCTTCCACCTATTAAAAACAAAATGGTTTTCCAACTTCAATTGCGTTATGATACCTTTTATGCAACACTGCGCGTCAAAAATTTTTTTCTCAAATCTCGGGGGGGGGGGGACCTACAAATAGGTCCTCAAATTTGGCCAAAAGATATTTTATTGTTTAATTTTGTACAGTTTATATAGGTACTCGTAGATGTATTTTGAAATATTTTATTTAAATTTTATAAAGAGCCCTTGAGGGGGGGGGGGGGCAGATGCTGGCCCCTTCCCCTCAAATGACGCCACTGTGTGTAGTCTATTTCTTTCGAAGAAAAAAAAAACAATTTTAGATTATACCTGTTATAAGAAGATCAAAGCAAAAACTGAATTTAATATCCATGCAAAGAGAGACTCTTAAGCGACGAAATTTATTGTTAAGTATGTTTACCTCAACTTTTATGACCGATTGCTTAATGGATTCCTCCTTCAAGTTATTATTATTTAAAAGACTCGTTTTATTTTTTATAGACGTGGTCACTTCAAAGTTGTTTTCTCCCCTCGTTTATACTAAACATTATATAAGGACAGTGGCGGATTAATGCAATTTTGTCGGGGGGGGGACGGATTTTTTTTTTATTTTTTTTTATTTAAGGACTTTGTGGGCATCTATGGCCATTTAGACCCCTTTCCTATTTATTTAAATTGATTGGTAACAAATTCAATTGAAATTAAAGCCCGGAAATCATAATTTTTTTAGATTACTAGTTTTTATAACATTGTGAATTTCTTCTCGGGGGGGGGGGCGATCGCCCCCCTCGCCCCCCCCCCTTTAATCCGCCCTTGTATAAGGATAATATCACTCTGATAAGGAACAAGTAGAATAATCAAATATAAAATTACAATTTTGTGTTTTTTTTATAAGCCTGAGGCTCTAAAATTTTAACCACTGTGTACTGTGCTTGTCACACCAGATTTTTTCAATTTATTGCAATTTTAATTGAACAGAAATTGATGAAAAAAATAAATTTGAGAATTAT
>JAKCPI010000728.1:0-21936 GCA_023213315.1 Euborellia annulipes
TCTTAACAAGTATTCGCTCTCTCCTTCTCTCTCTTTCTTCCCAATTTGGAATTAAATGTTGAAATACCAGAAGAAGTTAAAGAGAAATACAATTGGGAAGTTTAATTAAATACTTTTACTTGAATAATATTAAAATTAGTAGAGCCTATCATTCTTGACTATAACCTGACTATATTAAATTGATTTCTCCAAAACTTATCCCTTTATCTTGTTACTTTCTCTTACCTCTATATATGTTAATATATATAGAGAGAAAGTATTGGATTCATGTCAAAAATTCGATGTCGAAATTTTGACGGATATACACGTTTTGAGGTCCCCTCAATCAAAAAAAAAATGGTTTTCGCAACATGGTCTATATGTGTATGTGTCTGTGATCAAGAACGAAAAGAACTAGGAGGTTGAAATTTTATATTTAAGTTAGATACCCCCATTGGACGTGACACGAAGCTTTTGAACATAATCGACCAAAGAATAGGGCTGTAGTACTTTGCTGATGTACTGATTTTTTTTTTCGATTTTCTCAAAATTCCATCCAACGATTTTGATTAAAATTCTAAAATCAATTTTCACTTTCTCTTACTTTTGTATATCTATATATGCAGTGGCGTATTCAGGGGGGCCCAGGGGGCCGGGCCCCCCCCCCCCAAAGCCTTCTCCAAAACAAAAAAAATACCTATTGTTTTCCCTAATGATTTTTTTTTTAAATAATTATTTTATTAACTCTCCTGAATTCTAAAATCTAAAAAAATACTTATAAATAATTGAAAAAATCTTTTATATTTTCGAATTTTGTATTAAAATTATTTTTTATTTGAAGAAAAAAAAATTTTTTTTTATTTGTTTTTTCTTTATAATTATTATATAATCTAAAAAAAATTTCTCCACTTTAAGTTTTTTAGAAAAGGGGGGAGGGGGGTTTCAAAAACTTTTGGGCCCCCCCCCCCAAGCAGAAATCCTGGCTACGCTACTGTATATATGTAATAGAGAGAAAGTAATGGAGTATTGAGGAAAAAAAGCCCCGCGATAATTCCTTCAGAATCTTAATTAAAATGACCTCCTGAATCCAAATATGACCTCCGTTTTTCCCCACCACGTACCGTTTTCAGGGGGTAGCCCCCTACTTATTTCCACCCCTTTTCGTTAATTATAGGGCCACGAAAAAAATTTGGAGGGATGAAAAGGAATATTTTAGCCTTAACATTTCTTCAGAAGGTCTAGAGAAGTGAAAAGTTAAAAACATTAACATTTGGATCCAAGGGGGGGGGGAGGATTTTGTCCCTTAAATTGCAAAAAAATCATTAAAAATGATTGATTTTTTTATTTTTTCACAATTTTTTCACTGATCTTCTACATATTCCAGCTGGCAGACCCACCTCACCCTTCCTTAAACATCCCTCAACTAACTTTATATATAAGATAAAGCGTGTGGGGTGTGAGCGATTCCGAAGCCCTTACAAGAAGATGGAAGATTCACAGCTCCTCGCTGCACAGTTGGTCAAATTGGCAAATATATGGCTATAACTTTCATTTTTTTGGGCTTATCTTTACAAATTTAAAATTAAATATACGGATTCTTTTTTTCACTTCGACTATATCCCTAATAAATAAATAAATACAAAAAATAATACTGGGAAGTATTTTATTCAATTAGGGGTGGATAAATGAAGTGAGTCTTTTAATAGTTATTTAATTTAGAATTTAGTAGTATTTTATTTTATAGAGGGTGAGTTTTAGGCTTGGATTAATTAAATAAGCCTTTTAAAAATTATTTCACTTCGAATAGATCCCTAATAAATAAATAAATACAAAAAATTACGCTTAGTAGTATTTTATTTTATAGAGGGTGAGTTTTGGGGGTGGATTAATTAAATAAGCCTTTTAAAAAATTATTTCACTTCGAATATATCCATAATAAATAAATAAATACAAAAAATTACCCTTAGTAGTATTTTATTTTATAGAGGGTGAGTTTTAGGGGTGGATTAATTAAATAAGTCTTTTAAAAATTATTTCACTTCGAATATATCCATAATAAATAAATAAATACAAAAAATTACCCTTAGTAGTATTTTATTTTATAGAGGGTGAGTTTTGGGGGTGGATTAATTAAATAGGTCTTTTAAAAAATTATTTCACTTCGAATAGATCCCTAATAAATAAATAAATACAAAAAATTACGCCTAGTAGGATTTTATTTTTTAGAGGGTGTGTTTTAAGGGTGTGTAAAGCAAGTGAGTCTTTTAATAGTTATTTAATAAAAGAGATATCGATTTTATTCCAAACAGAATAAATTCCCGTTAGTTTGTTTTCAAATGAAAAGTATTTTTTTATAAATAGAGAACTTATGTGATAATTATATTTCTTGGGCGCAGAGATAGCAATGCTGTCTCTCTATCGATCGATGCCTGCCTGCATGTCTCTAGTTGAATTCGAGTCGTGTCATGAGTCACTCCGTTCGTCTCTCGCGCGTGTTTAATTAGTTTATTTTCTATTGTGTTGTGTTATTTGTGCAATTAAGACGTTCATCCACCTGCTCGTTTGGTCATCTTATAATTAAGGTATTGAATATTTGCTTATCTCATTTGCATAACGGATTAACTAACTATTTTATAATTATTTATATATATTCTACTTTTTTTCTCTCTTTTTAATAAACTCATAATAATATCCAATTTGTAATTATAACACTCTGATAATGTATGACACCCAGGGAGTGAGAGGGTGTAAATCACCCCCTTCTAATAAACTAAAATATTATTTTTTTTAATAGATAAAATTTAAAAACAAAACTAAGTAATTAATTCACTATTATTAACATTTTTTTCTTTATTCAAATGAAGTCCGTTCTCTTTTTCTCTCTCCTCCCCCACCCCATGCTTTTCTTAACAAAAACTCTAACTCTTCTATTATAATTAGTAATTAAATATTTTTTTAAATTGAAAAATTAAATTCTTAAATTTCGTCTATTTCTTTGTTATTTGTGCAAAAACGACGTTCGTTCACCCTTCAAATTCACGACTCCCCGTTTGATCATGTAATTATTAAGGTATTTAATAAAGTAGGATGAGAGAGGGTGCAATCCACCCCTTCTAATACTCCAAATTACTATTATAAATAAAATTTCATAAAAATTATATTTTTTTATAAAATTCTTTCCTCCAATCAATTGGGGTATGTTCTCTCTCCCTCCCCTTAACAAGGGCGGATCCAGAGGAGTTTTTCAGTGAGGGAGAAAGGTAATCTGGTGTGAGTGATTGCACAGTACACGACTTTCTCTTACTTTCGGTAATTTAAAGTTGCATTCTGTATTTGTTTGCCAGATTTTTTTTTGTGTCGAAATAGATTTGAACAAACAAACATCCCTGCTGAGCATTTTGAGGGACCCACTTTTTTTTTGGAATTAGGGACCCTCAAAACGAGTATATATCCTCGACGTCGAATTTTTGATATGATCGCAATATTACATATTTAGTATATTTTCATTTTTTTTTCTCTTTTTAATAAACTCATAATATTATCCAATTTGTAATTATAACACTCTGATAAAGTAGACACCCAGGGAGTGAGAGGGTGTAAATCACCCTCTTCTAATAAACTAAAATATTATTTTTTTTTAATAGATAAAATTTAAAAACAAATATTCTTTATTAATCTATATTATTAACATGTTTTTCTTTAATCATATGAAGTCCGTTCTCTTTTTCGCTCTCCTCCCCCACCCCATGCTTTTCTAACATAATTAGTAAATTTTTTTTTTTTTTAATTAAAAAAATAAATTCTTTTCACTGTTTAATTTCATATTAAAATCAGTAATTTTCAAAGCCTGGAGTTCATCTTTTTGTGTGACATTAAAAAGTGAAATATTTTATATGAAACTAGCTGCAAGACCCGCCTTCAGCGGGCTTTGGGCCTAGCCAGTGTCCCTTGCTCACCTTCGGCAAACATGTCACCGTCGAGGAGGAGGACAAGACTTTTACCAATTTAGGATTTCAATTAAAAATATCCCTGTGAAATATAAATGGGAATAATTTTTACTCTTTAAGTTAAGTTTGTGCAGAGAGGCTTAGGCCTGCTCTAGGGAAGTACAAGTCGAGCCTCTAAGCTTATCGGTCCATCATTCGTTTAGTGTATTTATTTAATTCCCTTTTTTTATTTATTTTGGTTTGTTAATGAATATTTTGTTTGAAAATTTCTTTTAGCATTCGTTTTACTTTCTGTTAACCTATATATGAAATAAATACAGTTTGGCGATCTTGTTAAAAATTCGATGTCGAGATTTTAATGGATATACACGCTTTAACGTCCCCTGAGTCCAAAAAAAAGGGTCCCGCAAATTGGTCAGTCTGTGTGAAAAAATCTCAACAACGATAAGAGCTAGGAGATTGAAATATTCTATCTAAGTTAGGCACCCCCAGGGGCTGTGCGCCAGTCACACCAGATTTTTTCTATTTTGAATTTTAATATATTGGCGGAAACTAAATATATGTCGACACAAAAAATCAGGTGTGGCCTTTGGTAAGATAAACTTGTGTCCTATGCGACCAGTCTCGCCAGATTTTTTTTATCTTTTTTATCTTTGAAAGATTCTTATGGATGTTCATTTTTTCCCTATCTTTTACACAAACACATACATTTAATCTGGTGTGATTTGTCGCACAGCACACAGCTTTCGCTTACACTCGGTGATAAAAAGTTGTGTCACATCAGATTTTTTGTGTCCACATATATTTTTTTTCCGTCGATATAATAGAATTCAAGATATAAACAAAGGAACTAATCTCTTCTTTCCTATTTCCGGAAGGTAAATAAAGGTTGGAAACCGCTTGTCTAATATTATTTATAATCTTTGAAGCTCTTCAATTTAACTCAAATCAATGTTTAAGTTGGAAAGTGACATATATGTAATATGCTATGTATAGTGCCTGGCCTATTTTATTAATTAATAATAAAACAAAAGATTATAATATGCAAATTAATAGTTAAACAAAATTGTTTAATTTTGATCCTCCTATTCATGTCAAATAATTCGAGAGTAGAGAAATTAATTAAACTTTGTTCTTCTACATCTCTTTGTCAGAGCATTAACGACGCTTTTTTTTATCTACAGTAATTCAAAGAGATAGATAGATAGATCATGCTATGAAAATAAACTTTCAATAGCGCCTTTTCTCCTAGCGTTTTCCTTTCTTTTTGTTAAAACAACCGGATATTCGTGACTTGGTGGTTCCTTTTTTTGGGGGATCTTTCGTTTCTTTTCTTAAATAGGCCAGGGTTTTTAGGTCAAAAAGGGTTCATTAACTTTAAGATTAGCCTCTCCGTTTGTTGTGCAATCCATTAATAACTCAAGAAATCTTTCCCTCTGCCGTTTCCTTTCATTCAATTGATTTTTTATTCTTATCTCTTTTCTTTTTTTGCTTCATCATTTCATAAATTATATTTATCATCTGTTTGAAGAAATTCTTTCGTTTAAATGACAAACTCTCTAATGTTTGCTCAAAAGAAGACCACGCATGCCCAGTCTCGTTAGAAATTAACAGCATGTCTAGTCTATTAGTCAAAAAATCCTAGGAGATTTGTTAAGAGGGGCAAAATTTGCCGCCCCCTCCCTTCCCCCGCGCCACCACTGTAACTAAGTCAAATTAATTATAAAATTTTAATCTGTCTTTGTCAAAAATTTTCTCGCCTCTAAAATTTTGCCTTCCTAGCCCCGGGCATCACGACCCTATCCTTATACCCACCACGAATAATGGTAATTCTTGCTTCTTAGAAGGGGTGGGAATTTGAAATTCTATAGGCTACATTTATAGATTATGAACATGGGCGTAGCCAGACATGTTGTTAGGAGTGTGGGCAACCATTCGTTAGGACGAGAGAGAGGAGGGGGGGGGAGGGTTTGCAATTACAATAAACATTTTTTTTTAAAGGTCTTTTTCGACAACTAAGGTCATTTATTTATTTATTTACCTATTTATTTCAAATGATTTGTAGTCAAATCAAATGGAATAAATTTTTCTCGCTTGGGACGGGAAGCGAACCCGGGACTCCGGCGCGAGAGGCTAGTGTCTTCTCTCTGAGCCACGGCTCCCGGGCTTAAAATAAACATAGATTTTTAATTATTTATTGAATATAATTATAGCTCATTTAAAAAAAAAGTAGTTTAGTTTAGTTTAGTTTATTGATTCCTTTTTTCTTTACCTCTTTTTGAGGTTTTAGGGTTACAGATTTTTTTTTTTTTTTTTACAGTATTTTTACATATTATTTGTAAAATTTTCTTAATTTGCTGGGTTTTTTTTCTTTTCTGCCTTTCATCATCTTTGCCGGGTTGTCTTTTCATTTGTAGTATTTGTCTTGTCCAATTTATTAAGTTTTTTGTAAAAAAAGTATATATTTGTTTTTAATAGATAAAAATTTTTCAAGACAATCCAGGGGAGCATTGCCCCCCCTCTGGCTACGCCCATGATTATGAATTTTATAGTTAAATAGAATTTGTTAATTTCTTGGATACCTTTGATTGCGATATGTTCACTTTTCAAAAGTTTCTTAATAACTAATTTCCAGGGCCGTATTTACGAAAAGGCCAACTAGACACGCGCCTGGGGCGGCAAAATTTGTCAAAAAAACCTTCTTATGCTAATTTCATTTTGTTTTTGTGGACCACTTTTCCTATTGTGCCACCCCCCGATATATGCCGCCCGGGGGGGCACATGCCCCCCCCCCCCTTTAGATCCTGCCCTGAAAAATACTCATATATTCAATTGGAGAGTCTGTGTTGAAACCTTAATATTATAATTAAATAATTGTTAAAAAATTGTTCTGGAGGTATATTTGTACGAAAAGTTAATTCCACTATATAGGCGACGTTTTGGGAGTCTCTCTTCTTCAGCCATGCCAATCTTGAAATAATCCGAATTATTCTATTAATATTAAAATTTATTTATAAATAATGCCTTCTGCTGAGTTGTTAGGTAGATTAATAATGTTTACAATACGTACTTTCTATTTATTTGGTCGATTGACCAAATAATTAATTTAGAAGATTAAATAAATAAAATAAAATAAATTATTTAGTTCAGAAAAAGAGAGTGAGCAAGTTATTATTAACTGTATCTCTCTTAAACGTTTTCTTGCTTTTCGTTTTTTTCTCTCTCTCTCTCTGATGCTCGTCTCTCACCGATATCATAACTCATAAGAGGAGGAGGTTCCCTGAGATTTATTTTTTATAAAAATAGTTATGATATAGATATATAAAAAAAAAACTTGAAATATGAAAAATTGATTGAACTGAAAATTCCACATAAAATGTCATTTAAATATGCAAAAAAAAAAAGAAAGTGACAATGATTAGTGAGTGTTTTGCTTAAGACAGAATTTTTGTGAAGAAAATTGAAATTTTTTTAGAAGGAATTTGGATAATTAATTGAGGCGTTTATTTATTCGCCTTCCCTTCTAGAACTTCGATTTGAGTTTTGCTATTTTTTTTTTACCTAAACTTTTATATATGTTAATATATTTAGAGAACAAAGTGTTGAGATGGAGTCAAAATTCGTTATCGAGGTGGGCTTCTGTTTCGAAAAAAAGTGGGTCTCGTACAAGGACGAAGGGGCTTGATAATCTATACAAGGCGATAGATTTTATTTTCATTTTTTTTTTTTTAACACTCACACTTTTTTCTCATTCACTCTCACATTCACACAGTCTTTTCGGCAACTTAGGCCATTTAGACTTTTACGATAACCGTTATTTAATAATATATATTTATTTGGGGTCCAGGCATTCTTATTTAAGCCATTTGGTATCCAAATGGCTTAAATAAAATCATCGGACTGCCTGGGGTCCGAACCCGCGACGTTTGGTATACGAGGTTAGCACGCTAACCTCTACACCAAGCCCCGAGGGCTTATTTTCATTTTAAATAAAATGTAAACTGAAATGTAACGAAATCAAGACAAATAAAAACATGATTATTATTTTGAGGATTTATTGTTAACGACCAGGTGCACCAACTCTCTGGTATCGGTCCATTATTTGACCATGATCAGGCTTATAAACATATTTAAAATTATTATTAGGGGAATTTTTAATTATAGACCACATTTTTGTTAATTATTTATTAAAAATATAAATACTGTACAACGTTTCGATTGCTTATTCTGCAGTCGTTATCAAGTACTGTGCACTTGCTCCGATTCAAGTCAACTAACTGTCATGACCGTTACATGCCTTTTTATATACAATATGACGTCAGCGCCATCTGCAGGCATTCCTGTGAAATTATATTCAAATTTTTCCCGCCATTTTCACTCATTCCCATGAAGTTTGAGTGATATTTATAAGTTGATGGTGGTTAAATAATGGACCGATACTAGAAACTTAGTGCACCTGGTTATCAACAATAAATTCTCAAAATAATAAGAATTTCTTATTTACTATCTGCATTCCACCTGCAGGTAAATTTAAGCAGTAAACTTCCTCTCTTATTGATTGGATACTGTTACATCTCCTGTATTGATTCAGATTTTGTTCATAGTTATAGGCAATTGCAGGCCTGAGACGCAGGTTCGAACCCAGGCAGTCCGATGATTTTATTTAAGCCATTTGGATACCAGATGGCTGAGAAAAAAAGTGTGAATGTTTAAAAAAAAAAAAAAAAAAAAAAAAAAGGCCTGAGACTAAGGGGATTCCCCTATCTAGAAGTCTAAAAAAATAGAAATATGGTATATACCCGAGTCGAAATCGAACGCCTGGTTTGAGTCTACAAAACCTCAGAATCTAATTGTTGTCTAAGTAGACTTAACAGAATCAAACTAGGATTTAAAAGCATGGTTTCTATGGGAATTTGAAAGTCTGGTTTGGTTCTAACAAGTCTACTTATGTCCCTTTTTTGACAAGTTTAGACTCAGACCAGGTATTCGAAATACTAGTTTAAGTCTACCAGATCTACTATTACGACCAGCAGTACTGAATGCTGGAATCCTAGTTTAGGCCTATAAATTCTCATTTAAAATTTGTTTATACATATATACAGAGTGACAAAAAGTTCGATAATTTTGTTAGATTAGCAAAGAGGTATGCTTGTTTTTTTGGCAATGAGAAAAATAACTTTTAGAGTGTTTTTCTTTAAATATTTCGAAGACATTTAATAGCACTTCACCGCTGATGAAGAAGTCTATTAAATGCCATCCAATGTTGAAGAAGACACTCTAAAGCGTGTTTCTCATTGCCAAAAAATAAGCATACCTTTGCTTAATTTATACAACTTGGCACTCCACATTCGAAATTTTTTACTTTCTCTTACATCTATATATGTTAATATATATAGAGAGAGAAAGTATTGGATTCATGTCAAAAATTCGATGTCGAGATTTTTGATGGATCTTCACGTTTTGACTCTTCATTTCGCTACAATTAGATTCTTAAATAAAGGAAAATCAAATTAATCTTTAAATAACATATATTTTGTTTAAATATCAATTTTCTTTAATTTTGCGAATAAGATAACATATATTTAGAAAATTTTAAAAATTCCAAATGCTCTTCGTGTCGATTTCAATATTTCTGGAGATTCATTACTGAAATTGTTTTAAAGAAAATATGGATGTAAAAATAAGTTTCCATCTCTAAAAATAAATCATTAATTTTAATCTTGACTGTATATGTAGGCCTATACCATCAGCTATCACATGTGGAAAAATATTTTTCTTTTCAGTAAGAACTTCATTTAGTTCTCTGGAAATGTGAAAAATATATAAATTAATTTTATAAATTTTTCAATCTTTTTTAATTTGTCTTCTTACCTTTCAAAATGACATGAATAGCCAATGTTCATGTATTCATTTATTAAAATTAAAGTGGCTAACTAAGGCCAATGTGTTTTAAGCTAAAATTTATAATGAATATTGAAAATTAAATAGAATAAAAGATTATGTATATAAAAAAAAAAAATATAAAAAATAAAAAATAAAAATAAAAATAACAGCTAACCTTATCATTTGTTTTAGGCTTGTTTTATAACATTGGCCCCTAAATAAATAAAAATAATTAATAATAATAAAGAAAATTAATGAAAAAAATGAAAATAAAACTTTAAAACTTACTTCTTTTTTATCGATAATGAAATCAAATATCAAGGAATGAAAAATGAAAGGTGGTCATCTATTGAAAGCTTTGGCATGAGGATACTGTTTTAATTTTTACCCAAGGAAGTTAGAAGATTCAAATAGTGCTTCGAGTCAAAATCGAAGCCTAACAGGAACACACAGTCCTCAATTGAAGACTGCAAGGTTCAAGCCAGGCGTTCAAGTACTGGTTTGAATATTCAAAGTGGCAGGCTCAATGGGCTCCAGCCGAGCTTTCAATTTCGACTCAAATACTGGTTTGAACCTTCTAGTCTCTATTAGGTTTAGTAGGCTTTAACCAAATTTTAATCTATCAAATAACAAAGAATTGAAGACTCAAAGGTTCAAACCAGGCATTCAAAGTGGTTTTGAATCTTCTAATTCTCCTGGTAGAATCAGTAGGCTTTCACAAGGTTGTAAATAAATGCGTCATCAAATAACAAGGGAATTCAAGGACTCAAAGGTTCAAACCAGGCGTTCCGATTTCCACGACTCAGGTGGCCAAAAATATTTATTCATCAAGGCTGAAGAGGGTGAATCATCCAAAAATCCTCTCAGAAAAATTTTCTTACTATGGCCCTATAAAATTTCATCGTTCTGAATTAAAACCAAGAGCTCAAGCTTTCCTCCTACATAAGTTTATTCTTTTTCTTTGAAAAGAAATACAATCAATTCAAACCGACGCTAAATAAAAAAAAAGCTGACATTTTAGCTTGTAATCAATCTCTTAACTTTTTTTTTGAGTTTCTTAAGCTAAAGAATAAAAAATGAAAATTACGATAATATAATTGTTTTTTGTTTCTCAGCTCATTTGTGACCTGGTTTTGCCAATAATATTTTTTTTTGTCTTCTTAACGAGAAACCACAAAAAAAAAAAACTCCCTTGAATGCGTGCTAGATGAATGAAAATAGGGCAGGGTTTTTAGGTCAGATGGTAGCTGACTTTTCGATTGGCCATTAATTGAACCCTTACACGAAAATTGATTTTATGTCTCGATTTCAATAAATGAATAAAATATTATTCACTCATTCAGGGTTCGAATCAATCAGAATATTTTAGCAGTTTGTTCTAATAAAATGTCATATCTTGAAGAGAAACGTTGATGTTTTTTTTGCCCCTATAACATCAAATAAAAATTCTTCTCTTTGAACTAAATGACAACAAACACGAGTAAAGTTTGCATATTCTTCTTCAAAAATAAATAAATTAAAACTGGAACTTAAGATACACGAATTTTGCCTCCTCTATTAATGAGAAAAATCTGGAGTGACTGGCAGCAGAGCACACAACTTTCTCGTAACTTAAAAGAAAGTTGTGTTGTGTTTGTCATGTTGTGCCCAAAAAAGAGAGTTTATGGGCACTTTTGATGTGAGTTGAGGGATACATTTGTACATCCCAGGATAATGGAAGTAGGGACTTGAATGAAAGAGTTGTTTGGTTTTTTGGTTTTAATAACAATAAATATTTAACAAGAGTAAAGGTGATGTGATGGTTTATAGGTTGGATTAAAAGGGCGTTTATATCTTGCCCCCGGGGAGACGGGCCTAGGAAGGGAGTGTCCTCCTTGTTGATGTTATAATATAATTTATTTTATTCTTTCGTCATTGAAATGTGCCAGGCTAAGCTCTTCTGTTTTCTGTTACCAAAGTTGCTTAAGAGCATTTGCTGACAGAGGTCTTTTAATAATTAATTAGGTCACCTGTCTCTTCTTTCCATCTTTTTTTTTAAAAATGGACCACCTCTGCCTATTCAGTTTCCACGCATAACAGTCACACCAGATTTTTGTGTCGACATATATATTTTATTTTTTTTTTATAAACATTCACACTTTTTTCTCATTCACACTCACACTCACACACACATTCACGCAGCCTTTTCGGCAACTTAGGCCATTTAAGAATTTTGACGATAACCGTTATGAATATATATTATTATTTGGGGTCCAGGCATTCTTATTTAAGCCATTTGGTATCCAAATGTCTTAAATAAAATTATCGGACTACCTGGGGTCCGAACCCGCGACGTTCGGTATAGAAGGTAGGCACGCTACCGACTACTCCAAGCCCCGTAGTTTCCGCCACTATATTAAAATTCAAGATGTAAAATTTATAAATATGGGAGAAATATTTATATTTTGTTACCATGGCAACCCTTTCTTCTATCTTTCCTATGAAGTTCAAGAGTAAAGTCTGCTTCAAAAGATTTCAATGGCAAAATGAGAATATACATTTTTAAAGTGCATTTAAATAATAAGCTAATTTTGAACTAGAAAATCGAAAAAAAAAAAACAACTGAAAAAGTATATCTGTAAATTACTAGTACTCTTTGGCGGATTTTGTTCATAAGCTTCGTGTCACGTGCCATGGGGGTGTCTAACTTAAATATAAAATTTCAACCTCCTAGCTCTTTTCGTTCTTGAAATATTTTGTTCACAGACAGACCATTTTCCGGACTCGGGGGGATCTCAAAACGTGGATATCCATCAAAATCCCGACGCCGAATTTTTGGCATGAATCCAATACTTTCTCTCTCTATAAAATAAAATAGGTCTATATAGAGATAAGATAAAATAAAAGTACATCAGTAAAGTATTAGTACTCTGGCCGATTTTGTTCAAAATCTTATTTAAGGAAATGATCGGCAAAGTTTATTTCAATCTTCTTGTATTTTATTTTATCTTATAAAAACAATCTGAGGTGAAAAAAGCAATGTTGCTGACATATGACGAGTGTGCTCTTTTTGACATGACTATTTTATATTATTCTGCAGTAATTAATTATCTTATCATCATATGAACAACGTTTATTTAAACATGCAAGTAGTTTAGGTGAAAAGTTATTTATTTTTTTTTTAATCGATTCTAAACACATATAGATTTAAATAAATTAGTGCCCTAGGTGCATTTTCCGATATGGCGGTTCAAAAAATGCATTGAAAGGGAGAAAAATAAATTATAAATAATTGTATTCGTATTTTTTAAATTTGTTTAAGGTCTTTTTCGGCTCTGAAGCCATTTAGACCCATCCCCATCCATACTGCTATCCAATTCAATTGAAATAAATTTCTCGCTTGGGCCGGGATGCGAATCTTTCCTTGACCTTTGCATATTCGTATTGATGATGGGACTTAGCAAGAGTGCTAGATTGTCTTAAAAATCACATTTAGAAAAAATAAGGCACTCTCGGAAATCGAAGCATGGATTTCGTTCGGCCTTGAATATTATAATAATAGATGAAAGGAGCAGGCAGCCAGGTAATTAGTCTCCGCGAAATTAAATTTTCTGTACAGGAGTGTATATGAATATTCTGTATATGAATTTCCAAAGTGGCCCGCAAGATCATTTCGGTTGGCGTCCTCTGTTTGAATTTATAAATAGAGCACCTCTTTCGAATTTCCAGGCGACTATTTATTTATTTATTTATTTATTTATTTAGTTAAGAAACATTCACAAAAAAAAAAAAACAAAAACAAAAACAGAATATTTCTAATTCTCTCTCAACAGATTTCCTCCAATCATAGAGAGAGAGGGATTACAGTATTGTGTGGGCCTGCCTGTACTTTAATTTATACATTCACATGTTCATGGTTTTATAAATATAAACATAAAAATGTTGAATATAGAAACAGAAATATACATATACATAAAAAAAATATAGTAAGGTGTATATAAATAGTAATATAGTGTTGGTGAGAGGGCTCAAAGATTCTCCCTCCTATTAAATTCTGCGATCATTTTGAATATTGGAGATCTCTCCTTTACAAGTGTACGAGATCTTTCGCAATATAGGAGAGATCTCATTCGGCAGTTGAAAGCGGGGACTTTAAATCCGATTTTGGCCAGCAAATCGCTGCAGTCCCATCGTCCGTCCAGAAGCTTAAACAAGTTGTTGACAGAATCGTCTGCTCTTCTTTCAGAGAGACTCCTCATATCAAACAACTGTAAAAGATCTTTGTACCGTATATTCTGGTCATAATGGCCGCTTGACCTGAAGTACAGATATTTTAAAAACTTTCTTTGAACCCTCTCCACCATTTCCACCTGCAACGCGGAAAGAGGACTCCAGATAAGGGGGTTATACTCCAAATGCGATCTGACCAGAGTGAAATATAAATTTTTCAAAGTGGTTAGATTTTTGAAATTTTTTGAGTTTCTGACAAGAAAGCCCAGCATTTTGTAGGCCTTGTTAGTTACATGCTGCACTTGTTGACCAAAAGATAATTTAGAGTCAACAAGAATCCCCAAATCATTGATCTTATCCACTCTTGGGAGCTCACAGTTATCAATGGAGTATTTATGATACATAGTGTGTTTTTTAGAAAAAGTAATCACAGAGCATTTGCTGACATTTAGACCTAATTTATTATTTTTGTACCATTTGGAAATGGCATCCAAATTGCTTTGCAGAGTCAAGCAATCTCCGCGATCCCTCACCACCCTAAATATCTTTAAGTCATCCGCGTACAGGAGGAATTCACAGTCATTAATTTGTGAACATATATCATTGAGGAATATAATAAAAAGGAGAGGGCCCAAATTCGAGCCCTGGGGTACTCCTGAGTAGGGAACAAATTTTGTAGATAGTATATTCTTGAAAACAACAGACTGTCTCCTATCAGCGAGATATGACCGAAAAAAGACAACTAAATTATCCGAGAGTCCATAATCCTTTAACTTATTTAGGTAGTAATTCTCCCAAAAATACAGAAATTATCGAGATCTTAGTAAATTTGACATTGCAAGGGGAAGTGATTTTTCTTTCTATTTATTACGGTTCAAATATACAAATTTATTGAAGATCTAGTTTTCATTTTATATTGGTTGTCCTTATTTTTCATATTCATAAGTTTTATTTAAATAAAACAAAAAAAAAACAAAGATTGAAATATTTGATTTTGTTATTGAAGCATGATAAAAGAAAAAATACACAAAATCTCAAAAATATTTATTTATTTTTCGTTTGTTTTTATTGATCGCCTTTTGGTTTTTTTTACTTGCTGTAGTTGGGCGTAACTAGGGGGGTGCCGGGGGGGGGGCATGGCTCCCCAGAAGGCTCGCGGCTCCCCCAGAAAGCTCCCTGTCCCAAGAAAAATTGAGAAAATATGGGGCTTTCCAGGCCCTCCGGAGGATAGCTGGTCCCATGCCTCCCCCCAGCGAGGATGGCTGGTCCCATGCCCCCCCCCCCCACCCAAATTCTCTAGTTATGCCCATGGTAGTTCTAGAATTTCTATTTAAGAAAAATGCTGGGGGACCTGGCAATGAAGAAGCCCGAGTCTTCTTTTTTCTTTGCCTTAATCCCTGGGTGCGGCGGTGTCGGCGGTGTTATTCGTGGGTTTTTGCGACCGAGAAGAAATAGAACGGCCAGTCGCACTGTCTGACGCCTGAAAATATAGAAGGGAAGAGACTGACATGCAAAGAACAGAAGTACTGCCAGTCCCAGCTAGGGCAGCTCGTGGTCGCCATCCACGTATCCACAAGATTTGGGTCCCTGAGTTTAACGAAGAAGCCCGAGTAAAGATGATTTAAAATGATCGAGAGATCCACACGCCCTCAGCAGGTCTGCATAGGGAACCTTTAGGGACACCCAGGGATACACACGCCCGCACCAGGGACACACACTTTTCTTCTGGTCACTTTCGATCTACTGTGTGTGTCCCTGGTGCGGCCGTGTATCCCTGTGTGTCCCTAAAGGTTCACTGTAGACTAGCTGCGGGCGTAGGGATCCCTCGATTATGGTGTGACTGATCTCAGAATATTTTCAATCTCCTTTGAAAGTTGTGCTGTCACTCCAGATTTTTTTTTTGTGTCGAGATATATTTACTTTCGATTATTTATATTTTGCAATTATGGTAACCAACTCTCTCTATGAGTGGTGCCAGCGTACTTAACTTGAATTCAAATTTCAACCTCATTGTCAGAGAGAAATAAAAAAAAAAAAAAAAAATTAAACAAATCTTATTTCATCACCTTCTAAAAAGTTTCTTTACAAATTTAAACGAGGAATCTTTTGTCTTTATGAATTTTTAATTCACAATCTTATTTTACACTTTAATTGAATTACGTAGTGACTCGTCTCTACCTCAAATGAGAATAAAAATAAAATGTACTTAAAAAAAAAAAAGTTTTCTTTTTAAATTATTAATTCCTTTCTTATCAGCTGGCTGGCTGGCCTCTTTTGTCAATATCATTTTTTATAAAATATCACATCCTGTTTTATGATTTACTAGCTCACTCCTTCTATTTTTCTTTTTTTTTTATTTATGCCAGGGCTTTTTTTTTTATTACTAAACTTATTTCATTATTTATACATTAGCATTCCCAGGTTCCCTAATAAATGAAAAATAAATAAATGAAACATTCATAAAAAAAAGAAGTAAGACCTTTTAAATGTTAGGTATAATTCATTTCCAGGCTAATTTAGCCGACATTTATTTATTCAAATAAACTGGCGTGGTCATTACACAACTGACCTCAAGAGGAAGTTACTAAAAATAAATATGACCTGTTAACAAATACAACAAATCCCTTAACCTGTCAAAGGTAAAATTTTAAAGGTGTTAGCTTCTGGTACTAGAGGTCGTGGGTTTGCATCACAAGCGAAAAAAATTTATTTTATTGATAATTGAATTGGCTACCAATTAATTGAAATGTCCTGAGTTTAGATGGCCTCACCAAAAAACACTAGGTTAAAAGTTTCAAAGTTTTATTAAAATAACATTGATAACACTTTATGCACATTTTGACTTTCATTAAAAAAAAATCTGGTTTGACATTTAACAACAACTTTCTAAAGATTTTTTTTACTTTCTCTTAGCCTATATATGAAATATATAGAGAGAGAAAGTATTGCGATCATGTCAAAAATTCGATGTCCAGATTTTGATGGATATACATGTTTTGAGGTCCCCTGAGTCCAAAAAAAGTGGGTCCCGCAAATTGGTCTGTGTGTGTGTGTGTGTGTCTGTGTGTGGGGGTGTGTGTATGTGTGTGTGTAACGATTTTTTTAGCATGAAGGAGTTGAGCTAGCGGATTGAAATTTTATATTTAACTTAGGTACCTTTGAAGAATCTCAAAATAAGCTTTTGAACAAAATCGGCCAAAAAGTACTAGTACTTTACTGATGTACTTTTTCAGTTTTTTTCGATTTTCTCAAAATTCCCTCCAAGGATTTTTTTTTAAATTCATAAATCAACTATTTTTTAGATGCTCTTTAAAATGTATATTCTCATTTTGCCGTTGAAATCTTCTGAAGACCACTTTACTCTTGCTCTTCATAGGAAAGTAGAAATGGTTGCCATGGTAACGGAATTTAAATCTTTTTCTTTTTATTAGATTAAAAATCAATTATTATTTAAATTCCCATTTTTTTTTTAATTTATTTGTGTCTTTAATTGTTTCCAAGAAAACATATATGTCTCTCTCTCACTTGCAAACATTATCGTCTCTCTCTACTCTTTTTAAATTCCCTTTCCACCTTATCTTCGCATAGGAACAATGTTAATTTCCTATAGGGATTTGTATGTTAATTTAGATTCAAAAGGGGGTCCCCTTTGGAACTTTTTAGGCATTTAAAATTTTTTTTCCAATTCTTATGAAATTTTGTATTTATTTACGATTCTATATTGTGTATAAAATGTCCAAATATGAGATTAAAATTTTGAAAAATAACCATAGTTTATTTGAAGCAGTCAACATTTAAAATGCAAGTTTGAAACTAAGGTGCTATCGGAAACTAAATATATCTCGACACAAAAAATCTGGTGTGACCAGCACAGTGCGCAACTTTCTCTTACCGAAGGGTAAGAGAAAGTTGTGTGCTGTGCGCCAGTCACACCAGATTTTTTTATTTGAATATTAGGCTGGGATGAGTAGAGTAAAGGGGTTGGAGAGTAATAACCAGCAAATTTATAGCTCCACCTGACGTCCTTTTATTTGGCAGATATTTCGATGCGTAGAACACACATCATCTTCAGAGCGGCGCTTTAAAATTTAATTTACAAAATGTAATTTTCATCTTTGTTTATATTTTTGTAAATTAAATTTTAAAGCGCCGCTCTGAAGATGATGTGTGTTCTACGCATCGAAATATCTACCAAATAAAAGGACGTCAGGTGGAGCTATAAATTTGCTGGTTATTACTTTCCAAACCCTTTACTTTTTTTTTTATAATGGAGAATTGGAGACTTCAGCCAAATTGGGATTATCTAGGTTCAATAAAACTCCCAGACGTTCGGCCCGAATTTATTTCGTAATCTTCAGTTTTTGGGAATTATATACATAAATATAAATGCCAGTGAACATGTGATTAAACCAGGATTTGTCAATATTAAAATTTATTTGCTTCATACAAAATTATATGGCTCCTGTGCCCAATTATTATAGATTATTACTAACGTACCTGGTTTGACCACATTTGCATTTGCACTATGTGTATAATTCCCAATAATTGAAGATAGCCAAATAAATTCAGGCCGAAACGTCTTATTCTGTGAGTTTTATTGAACCTAGATAATCCCATTTGGCTGATATCTCCAATTCTCAATTGTAATCACATCACAGCCACAACCTCAAAAAACGATTTTAAAAAAATCATTTCGTCTACTGAGACCATTTGACTATAAATTTGTAATAAAATCTTTTAAATACAATTTTGGAGTTTAGGCTTTCATAGATGTTATCATTAGTAAAAGAATTTGATTTTTGGTTTAACTGTGGTGTTAAGTACATGCCAACGCCATCTATGATAATAAATCATAATTAAGTCATCATCAAATCACCGAAAAGGTGTCCTCCATAATCAGTTCAGTTTTTACTCTTGATGAGTGTAGTGGAATCCCTCCTTTCTTTTCTCTCCCCACTCCACTCATTCTCACTTGTTATAATCTCCAATAACAATCACAATCTATAACAATCTAAATCTATATATCTATATAACAATCTATTTATCCAAAATAATCAAATATAATCATCTCTGAATCTCTTATCTAAAAAATATCTCTTATCTACAACTATCTACATATCTACAATTATCTACATATCTACAAGATCTCTACCAGCTACTACTACAGTCCGCTTAAGGTAAAGAATATCCCTCTTTACTAACAATCCAATATCTAACATAAATTTGGTCCTTCGAGCCGGATTAATAATATTTTATCTACAATATCTTATCAAAAGCATCAACAATGTCGTTCTCACAAAACGAACTCAAGTTGATTTCAACTGCAAAATTAAAACGTATTGAAGTTAACGAAAAAATCCAAGAATTCTATGATCTATACGTGAATCGCAACGTGGAACCTAATAATAATAACATTCTAAGAAATAGATTAAGTTACCTTGATGAGCTTATGAATCATGCCAGGGAAGCTCATTCTAGAATATTAGAACTTACATGTTTACATCCAGAATGCTCTTATTATAAAGAATCGAAAGCAGATATTTCTAAAATTGAACAAATGTATTTCACAATCAAGGACGAGTTTGGAAAATCTAATATTACAAATGCACCCAATATTATAAATCCAATTAGCATGCCAGTACATCTACCTAGAATACATTTAAAACAATTTAATGGAGACATTCAAAAGTGGCCAGAATTTTATCAACATTATCTCAGCGTCATTCATAACAACAATCAGTTGTCAAATGTGACAAAATTTCAATACTTAATCGGATCTTTAACAGATTCAGCTCTCGCACAAATAAAAGAAATTCCTATTTTAGAAGAGAATTATTCTATCGCTTTAAAAAAATTAGTAGATAAATATCAAGATAAAAGGATTTTAGCTTCAAATTATTTAAATAAAATTATAAATATTAAACCAGTCACATCAGACAATATTACATATCTTCAAACATATACCGATACACTCTCATCGAATTATTTAGCCTTGAAGGAATTAAAATTAGAAAATTTATCAGAATTCATTTTATTCCAAATAGCTTATAAAGGATTAAATACATCAACAAAAAAACAATTCGAAGCATATAGAATTTCTAAAGAATTGCCACAGTTAGAAGAATTATTAAAATTTTTAGAAAAATATACAAAGAGTTTATCTAATGCATATTCTCAATATGAAACCAAATCGTCAGCCTTCTTCTCAACCATCTATAAGATCACCTATAAAAACTAGGTCCTTAACAGCGGTAAATAAATTATCTCCTTGCCCCATATGCAAAAAAATAGAACATGCTATCTATAAGTGCCCAATTTTTCTCGCTCTCACTCCTATCGAAAGAAGAGAGAAAATTAAAAATCTTAAATTATGTATAAATTGTCTTCATTTACATGACAACAAGTGTAAGTCAAAGTACACTTGCCTCACATGTAAAAAATCTCATCATACTTTAATTCATATAGATGAACCCACTAATGAAAATCATTCAAATAAAAATTTATCGATTCAAAAAATGATCAACCATCCACTTCAAATGAAAATGACCCAAGAGTAATTTTATCAAAAATTAATTATAATTCTATACTTTTGCCCACCGCACAAGTAAATTTATTATCATCAGACGGAGTATTTTATCAAGTACGATCAATTATTGATAGTGGAGCGCAAAACTCATGTATTACAGAATACTGTGTTAAAAAATTGAAACTAATAAAGAATCCTTGTCATGTGAATATCAGTGGCATTGCATCAAAACAAGTAACACCAAAGGGCGAAGTAAATATTTATATAAAATCTCTTTATAATGAAACACCTATTCTAAAAACATCAGCTATCAAGTTTTAGAAAAAATCACCTCATCTCTACCATCTGTAGAAATAAATCAAGATCTCCCCTTAGAATATAAAAATCTTAATCTCGCTGATCCTAATTATAATATTCCAGCTCCAATTGATCTTCTTATCGGAGCCGATCTTATCTCGGAAATATTAACAGGTGAAGTGAAAAAGGGAACTGAAATTTATCCTTCAGCTTTTAATACAATATTTGGCTGGTGCCTTATCGGCAAATTAAAAGAAAATGAAATTTTTCAAACACAAATATTTTTATCTACTCTAGAAACAGATATAAAACGTTTTTGGGATATAGAACAATTACCTCAAACACCTATCGCTGATCCAATCGATATAAAATGTGATAATATATTCAAACAAAATCATTATCGAGACCCATCGGGCCGTTACGTAGTTCCTCTACTTTTAAAAGAAGTTCCGCCTCAAGAACAAAATTCCTTAATTATCGCTAAAAACAGTCTCATTAGAATCCACAAACGACTAGAAAATGAATCTCATCTAAAACCATTATATTATTCATTTATGGAGAAATATGAATCTTTAGGACATATGACTCGTATCAAACCGTTTGATAAAAATTCTCAAGCGCATTTTCTACCGTTTCACATAATATTAAAACCTGAAAGTACATCAACATCTCTTCGTGTAGTTTTCAACTCATCCCGCTAAAACCATAAATAATAAATCTTTAAATGATTATCTTTATAGTGGTCCAAAACTACAACAAAATATTTTTTTGACATCATTTTAAAGTTTCGTATTCATCCTATAGTGTTCATAACTGACATTACAAAAAATGTTTAGACAAATTTTAATCTTACCAGAGGACGCAAATATCAACATATATTATTTCAAGATGAAGACCAAAACGTTTGCTGAATATGGTTAAACCACTATTTCATATGGAACGACATCAACACCATATCTATCATTAAGAACGCTAAAACAATTGGCAGAAGACGAAGGAAATCTATATCCTGTCGCAAAAGACATATTATTAAAATCTACATTTGTTGATGATATCGCAGTTAGTTTTCCTACTGTTGAAGATGCACTCATTGCA
>JAKCPI010000729.1:0-20854 GCA_023213315.1 Euborellia annulipes
AAAATTATTTCACTTCGAATATATCCCTAATAAATAAATAAATACAAAAAATTACGCTTATTAGTATTTTATTTTATAGAGGGTGAGTTTTTGGGGTGTGTAAAGGAAGCGAGGTTTTTAATAGTTATTTAATTTAAGAAAGAGATTTCGATTTTATTCCCAACAGAATAAATCCCCGTTAGTTTGTTTTCAAATGAAAAGTATTTTTTTATAAATAGAGAATTTATTTGATAATTAATTTCTTGGGTGCTCCGAGAGCAATGCTGTCTCTTTCTGTCGGCTGCCTGCTGCCTGGCTCTAGTTGAATTCGAGTCGTGTCGTGAGTCACTCCGTTCGTCTCTCGTGTGTTTAGTTTATTTTATATTGTGTTGTGTTGTGTTATTTGTGCAATTAAGACGTTCATCCACCTGCTCGTTTGGTCATCTTATAATTAAGGTAGTGAAATATTTCCTTATCTCATTTGCATAACGGATTAATTTTCTATTTTCAATTTTTTTTTTTTTTTACTTTTTTTTCTCTCTTTTTTAATAAACTCATAATAATATCCAATTTGTAATTATAACACTCTGATAAAGTATGACACCCAGGGAGTGAGGGGGTGTAAATCACCCCCTTCTAATAAACTAAAATATTATTTTTTTTTAATAGATAAAATTTAAAAACAAAACTTATTTATTAATTCACTATTATTAACATTTTTTCTTTATTCATATGGAGTCCGTTCTCTTTTTCTCTCCATCCTCCCCCCACCCCATGACTTTCTTAACAAAAACTCTTAACTCTTCTATTATAATTAGTAATTAAATATTTTTTTTAATTGAAAAATTAAATTCTTAAATTTCGTCTATTTCTTTGTTATTTGTGCAAAAACGACGTTCGTTCACCCCCCAAATTCACGACTCCAGGTTTGATCATCTAATTATTAAGGTATTTAATAAAGTAGGATGAGAGAGGGTGTAATCCACCCCTTCTATTACTCCAAATTACTATTATAAATAAAATTTCAAAATAAAAATTATATTTTTTATAAAATTCTTTCCTCCAATCAATTGGGGTATGTTCTCTCTCCCTCCCCTTAACAAGGGCGGATCCAGAGGAGTTTTTCATTGAGGGGGAGAGGTAATCTGGTGTGAATGATTGCACAGTACACAACTTTCTCTTACTTTCGGTAATTTAAAGTTGCATTCTGTATTTGTTTGCCAGATTTTTTTTTGTGTCGAAATAGATTTGAACAAACAAACATCCCTACTGAGCATTTTGAGGGACTCACTTTTTTTTTTGGAATTAGGCACCCTCAAAATGAGTTATATCCTCGACGTCGAATTTTTGATATGATCGCAATATTACATATTTAGTTATATTTTCATTTGTTTTTCTCTTTTTAATAAACTCATAATATTATCCAATTTGTAATTATAACTGATAAAGTAGACACCCAGGGAGTGAGAGGGTGTAAATCACCCCCTTCTAATAAACTAAAATATTATTTTTTTTTAATAGATAAAATTTAAAAACAAATATTCTTTATTAATCTCTATTATTAATATGTTTTTCTTTAATCATATGAAGTCCGTTCTCTTTTTTCTCTCTCCTCCCCCACCCCATGCTTTTCTATCATAATTAGTAATTAAATATTTTTTTTTTTTAATTGAAAAAATAAGTTCTATTTCACTGTTTAATTTCATATTAAAATCAGTAATTTTCAAAGCCTGGAATTCATCTTTTTGAGTGACATTAAAAAGTGAAATATTTTATATGAAACTAGCTGCAAGACCCGCCTTCAGCGGGCTTTGGGCCTAGCCAGTGTCCCTTGCTCACCTTCGGCAAACATGTCGTCGAGGAACGACAAGACTTTTACCAATTTAGGATTTCAATTAAAAATATCCCTGTGAAATATAAATGGGAATAATTTTTACTCTTTAAGTTTGTTTGAGCAGAGAGGCTTAGGCCTGCTCTAGGGAAGTACAAGTCGACCCTCTAAGCTTTTCGGTCCATCATTCGTTTAGTGTATTTATTTAATTCCCTTTTTTTATTTATTTTGGTTTGTTAATGAATATTTTGTTTGAAAATTTCTTTTAGCATTCGTTTTACTTTCTCTTACCCTATATATGAAATAAATAGTTTGGCGATCTTGTTAAAAATTCGATGTCGAGATTTTAATGGATATATACGCTTTAACGTTCCCTGAGTCCAAAAAAAAGGGTCCCGCAAATTGGTCAGTCTGGGTGAAAAAATCTCAACAACGATAGGTGCTAGGAGATTGAAATATTCTATCTAACAAGGGAGTGCATAGCCTTGATAACACCGATTTGAACGAAAATTTTTTTATGTGTAGTGCTTGATGAAAAACGAATTCTGTTAAAGCCAGAGAACGCGCTTCTCAACGGTTCGTCTAAAAAAAAATGTTAAAGATTTTGCCTGCATGCCTTAAGCCGTTACTAACAATAACATTTACAAATGTCGCGATGGCTAGATCGGTAGGGCGCATTCTTTATAAACAAAAAATCCCGAGTTCGAATCTCTTCTTGTGCAACTATTTTTTTTTTTTTTTTTTTGTAATTTATTTTTTTTTTTGTTTCAGAATATTTTTTAATATTAATAAATAAATAAAAAGTTTTTTTTTAATTATTGGCATTTAATTTTCAACATGTTCCATATATTTAAAGAAAATTCGAATGCTTTCTGTCAAAAATATAATATAAGGAAATATTTAATATTAGGCCTATACTAGAAATATATTATTATTAATTGGACACATAAAAAAAATATTGTCGTAACATGTTCAGAGTTCGGAAAATGAACGACCCAACTGTTTAAAACATAAATATTATTATAAATTTTTTTATGTGTCCAATTAATAGTAATATATTTCTAGTATAGGCCTAATATTAAATATTTCCTTATATTATATTTTTGACAGAAAGCATTCGAATTTTCTTTAAATATATGGAACATGTTGAAAATTAAATGCCAATAATTAAAAAAAACTTTTTATTTATTTATTAATATTAAAAAATATTCTGAAACAAAAAAAAAAAAATAAATTACAAAAAAAAAAAAATAGTTGCACAAGAAGAGATTCGAACTCGGGATTTTTTGTTTATAAAGAATGCGCCCTACCGATCTAGCCATCGCGACATTTGTAAATGTTATTGTTAGTAACGGCTTAAGGCATGCAGGCAAAATCTTTAACATTTTTTTTAGACGAACCGTTGAGAAGCGCGTTCTCTGGCTTTAACAGAATTCGTTTTTCATCAAGCACTACACATAAAAAAATTTTCGTTCAAATCGGTGTTATCAAGGCTATGCACTCCCCTTGTAAGTTAGGCACCCCCTTAGGGGGCTGAGCGCCAGTCACACCAGATTTTTTCTATCTTGAATTTTAATATATTGGCGGAAACTAAATATATGTCGACACAAAAAATTAGGTGTGGTCTTTAGTAAGATAAACTTGTGTCCTGTGCGACCAGTCTCACCAGATTTTTTATCTTTTTTATCTTTGAAAGATTCTTATGGATGTTCTTTTTTTCCTATCTTTTACACAAACACATACATTTAATCTGGTGTGATTTGTCGCACAGCACACAGCTTTCGCTTACACTCGGTGATAAAAAGTTGTGTCACATCAGATTTTTTGTCTCCACATATATTACTTTCTCTTACCTATGTATATATGTAATATATATATAGAGAGAAAGTATTGGATTCATGTCAAAAATTCGATGTCGAGATTTTGATGGATCTTCACGTTTTGAGGTCCCCTGAATCCAAAAAAGTGGTTTTCGCGACATGGTCTGTCTGTGGGTGGGTGGGTGGGTGGGTGGGTGTGTGTGTCTGTGTTCAATTTTAAGCATGAAGGAATTGAGCTACGAGGTTGAAATTCTATATTTAACTTAAACACCTCCCGGGACCGGAAAAATAAGCTTTTAATCAAAATCGGCCAAAGATTACTAGTACTTTACTGATGTACTTTTTCAGTTTTTTTCGATTTTCTCAAAATTTGCTCCAACGATTTTTTTTAAATTCAAAAATCAATTATTTTTTAGATGCTCTTTAAAATGTATATTCTCATTTTGCGATTGAAATCTTCTGAAGACCACTTTACTCTTGTATTTCATAGGGAAGATAGGAGAAGTGGTTGCCATGGTAACAAAATATAAATATTTTCCCATACTTATAAATTTTACATCTGAATTCAAATGTTCCGTACTGTCGGGAACTAAATATATGTCGACACAAAAAATCTGGTGTGACAAGCACAGTACACAACTTTCGATTACCGAAGGTAAGAGAAAGTTGTGTGCTGTGCGCCAGTCACACCAGATTTTTTTTTCCGTCGATATAATAGAATTCAAGATATAAACAAAGGAACTAATCTCTTCTTTCCTATTTCCGGAAGGTAAATAAAGGTTGGAAACCGCTTGACTAATATTATTTATAATCTTTGAAGCTCTTCAATTTAACTAACTGAAGATTATTTAATTTTAATATTTATTTATTATTAAAAAATTTGTGTCTGGTACTAATACTTTTTTTTTTTTAAACATTCACACTTTTTTCTCATTCACACTCACACTCACCCACACATTCACACAGTCTTTTCGGCAACTTAGGCCATTTAAGACTTTATACGATAACCGTTGTATAAGATAATATCTATTGGGGGTCCAGACATTTCTATTTAAGTCATTTAGTATCCAAATACCTTAAATAAAAACATCGGACTGCCTGGGGTCCGCGACCGTTCGGTATAGAAGGTAGGCACTCTACCAACTACTCCAAGCCCCGTGGGCCACTCTAATCTTATCTTCATAGAAAGATAGGAGAAATGGTTACCACGGTAACAAAATATAAATATTTTCCCATGTTTATAAATTTTACATCTTGAATTCAAATGTACCGTACTGTCGGAAACTAGATATATCTCTACACAAAAAATCTGGTGCGACCAGTCACACTAGTTTTTTTATTGTTTAATTCATTTAATTGGTATCCAATTTAATTGAAATAAATTTCTCGTCTGGGACGGAATATCATCCCTTTGGCACCAGAAGCTCTACCTCTAAGTATGTCAAGGGCATCACGTCTTATGAAAAATTAAAGACATTTAATTATAAAAATTGTTATAATTAAATTTTTCTCGCTAGATGCGAAGCTCACCCAAGGCGGTGGTCGCTGCTAGTTATGAAAAAATAAATAAATTAATAAACAAATCAATGTTTAAGTTGGAAAGTGACATATATGTAATATGCTATGTATAGTGCCTGGCCTATTCTATTAATTAATAATAAAACAAAAGATTATAATATGCAAATTAATAGTTAAACAAAATTGTTTAATTTTGATCCTCCTATTCATGTCAAATAATTCGAGAGTAGAGAAATTAATTAAACTTTGTTCTTCTACATCTCTTTGTCAGAGCATTAACGACGCTTTTTTTTTATCTACAGTAATTCAAAGAGATAGATAGATAGATCATGCTATGAAAATAAACTTTCAATAGCGCCTTTTCTCCTAGCGTTTTCCATTCTTTTTGTTAAAACAACCGGATATTCGTGACTTGGTGGTTCCTTTTTTTGGGGGATCTTTCGTTTCTTTTCTTAAATAGGCCAGGGTTTTTAGGTCAAAAAGGGTTCATTAACTTTAAGATTAGCCTCTCCGTTTGTTGTGCAATCCATTAATAACTCAAGAAATATTTCCCTCTGCCGTTTCCTTTCATTCAATTGATTTTTTATTCTTATCTCTTTTCTTTTTTTGCTTCATCATTTCATAAATTATATTTATCATCTGTTTGAAGAAATTCTTTCGTTTAAATGACAAACTCTCTAATGTTTGCTCAAAAGAAGACCACGCATGCGCAGTCTCGTTAGAAATTAACAGCATGTCTAGTCTATTAGTCAAAAAATCCTAGGAGATTTGTTAAGAGGGGCAAAATTTGCCGCCCCCTCCCTTCCCCCGCGCCACCACTGTAACTAAGTCAAATTAATTATAAAATTTTAATCTGTCTTTGTCAAAAATTTTCTCGCCTCTAAAATTTTGCCTTCCTAGGCCCGGGCATCACGACCCTATCCTTATACCCACCACGAATAATGGTAATTCTTGCTTCTTAGAAGGGGTGGGAATTTGAAATTCTATAGGCTACATTTATAAATTATGAACATGGGCGTAGCCAGACATGTTGTTAGGAGTGTGGGCAACCATTCGTTAGGACGAGAGAGAGGGGGGGGGGGGGAGGGTTTGCAATTACAATAAACATTTTTTTTTAAAGGTCTTTTTCGACAACTAAGGTCATTTATTTATTTATTTACCTATTTATTTCAAATGATTTGTAGTCAAATCAAATAAAATAAATTTTTCTCGCTTGGGACGGGAAGCGAACCCGGGACTCCGGCGCGAGAGGCTAATGTCTTCTCACTGAGCCACGGCTCCCGGGCTTAAAATAAACATAGATTTTTAATTATTTATTGAATATAATTATAGCTCATTTAAAAAAAAGTAGTTTAGTTTAGTTTAGTTTATTGATTCCTTTTTTCTTTACCTCTTTTTGAGGTTTTAGGGTTACAGATTTTTTTTTTTTTTTTTTTTTTTACAGTATTTTTACATATTATTTGTAAAATTTTCTTAATTTGCTGGGTTTTTTTCTTTTCTGCCTTTCATCATCTTTGCCGGGTTGTCTTTTCATTTGTAGTATTTGTCTTGTCCAATTTATTAAGTTTTTGTAAAAAAAGTATATATTTGTTTTTAATAGATAAAAATTTTTCAAGACAATCCAGGGGGAGCATTGCCCCCCTCTGGCTACGCCCATGATTATGAATTTTATAGTTAAATAGAATTTGTTAATTTCTTGGATACCTTTGATTGCGATATGTTCACTTTTCAAAAGTTTCTTAATAACTAATTTCCAGGGCCGTATTTACGAAAAGGCCAACTAGACACGCGCCTGGGGCGGCAAAATTTGTCAAAAAAAACCTTCTTATGCTAATTTCATTTTGTTTTTGTGGACCACTTTTCCTATTGTGCCACCCCCCCGATATATGCCGCCCGGGGGGCACATGCCCCCCCCCCTTTAGATCCTGCCCTGAAAAATACTCATATATTCAATTGGAGAGTCTGTGTTGAAACCTTAATATTATAATTAAATAATTGTTAAAAAATTTTTTCTGGAGGTATATTTGTACGAAAAGTTAATTCCACTATATAGGCGACGTTTTGGGAGTCTCTCTTCTTCAGCCATGCCAATCTTGAAATAATCCGAATTATTCTATTAATATTAAAATTTATTTATAAATAATGCCTTCTGCTGAGTTGTTAGGTAGATTAATAATGTTTACAATACGTACTTTCTATTTATTTGGTCGATTAACCAAATAATTAATTTAGAAGATTAAATAAATAAAATAAAATAAATTATTTAGTTCAGAAAAAGAGAGTGAGCAAGTTATTATTAACTGTATCTCTCTTAAACGTTTTCTTGCTTTTCGTTTTTCTCTCTCTCTCTCTGATGCTCGTCTCTCACCGATATCATAACTCATAAGAGGAGGAGATTTCCTGAGATTTATTTTTATAAAAATAGTTATGATATAGATATACACTGTTAAAAATTTTCGAGCCATATTCATACACATGTGTAGGAAGTCTGTTACACAAACTGTTTATGAATATTCATTTTGGGTATATGAGAAAGGTCATATACCAAAAATGAATTTTCACAAACCCAGATATGAAATTTTTCATATTCGGGTATATGAAAAAATTCATTTTCGGGTGTATGAATAAATTCATTTTTGGTATATGAAATTTAAATTACGGGTTTATGAATAAATTCATTTTTGGTATATGAAATTTAAATTACGGGTTTATGAGAAATAATATACTTTTTTGTGAAAAATGAAAGTAGGAGAACTTTTAATTATAGACCACATATTTGTATTAAATATTTATTAAAAATATATAAATACTGTACAAATATATATATTTTTAATAAATATTTAATACAAATATGTGGTCTATAATTAAAAATTCTCCTAATAATAATATTTCAAACCACAAAAGCTTTAATAAACAAAAATTAAAAGTCCTTACGAGTTTATAGTTTTGAGGGAAAGTGAGTGGTCTAGGTGAAATAATAGTTTTTTTTATTTATTTTATTTTTTATTTGTTAAAAAAAATTATATTATATTAAAATATACAATTTTACTAAATAATGAAACAAATTAAACTATTAAAATAATAAATTTGTATCAAAAAATAAATTTTTATACATTTCCAAGTAAATTTAACACAAATACAAATCATTTTAATTATTTAATACAAAAAATTGAGAAGAAATAAAGAGTTACATTTTCATTGCAGTTTGGAGTTTATTCCCTGGCTGGAGTATTAACTAACCTCACCTGAAAAATGACAAACAATAATTTATTTGAAATTGAGAAAAAAAAAAATTTCAATGAAAAAATTCAAATTCAATACTTACGATTTTGTTAGTAAAATGTTCCTATTTCAATATATTGATTAAATATTTATATTTCATTTTAAATAATAATACACTTACAATTATCTATGCGTTAAATCAGCTACTTCAAAAACAGAATTTGGTGCCAACCTGGTGCCAACCTAACCAATTTCTTGTATATTTTAAAATTAATTATTTTGGTGAAATTGTTAATTTTAATTTTAATTTCTATAGCTATTTAGTTGAATTACTTTATAAAAATTATTTAATTAGTATGATTTTAATATACTTCATAAATATTTAAATAGTTTAGAGCGCGAATTTCAAACCAGAATTTAATAAATTTAGATTTGTGAAATAAATTTTAAAAAGAATAATTTCAAGTTTCCTTAAAATAATTATAAAATAATATTAATAAAAATTCCTTGAGGTAGTCGAGTTATTTGAGAACGTTTAGACCCGGGATTCTCAACTTGTCGCGGTGCACTTTTAACGATTTCAAAATTTGGCGGCACACAAAGAAAAAGATAAGTTTAAAAGTTGGTAATTTGTTCATAAACTTTTATATTAATTTTATTTCACATCCTGGGTGTATTAAAATTAAACTACGAAAAGTGTATGAAAAAAGAAGGAAAATTCATATTTTTTTTAAAGCGATACTTATTCATATACTTGTATATTAATTTTAGCTCATATCCTGGTCTATTAAAATTAAACCACCAAAGTTTATGAGATATGAATGAAAATTCATATTTTTTTTTACAGTGTATAAAAAAAAACTTGAAATATGAAAAATTGATTGAACTGAAAATTCCACATAAAATGTCATTTAAATATGCAAAAAAAAAAAAGAAAGTGACAATGATTAGTGAGTGTTTTGCTTAAGACAGAATTTTTGTGAAGAAAATTGAAATTTTTTTAGAAGGAATTTGGATAATTAATTGAGGCGTTTATTTATTCGCCTTCCCTTCTGGAACTTCGATTTGAGTTTTGCTATTTTTTTTTTTACCTAAACTTTTATATATGTTAATATATTTAGAGAACAAAGTGTTGAGATGGAGTCAAAATTCGTTATCGAGGTGGGCTTCTGTTTCGAAAAAAAGTGGGTCTCGTACAATGACGAAGGGGCTTGATAATCTATACAAGGCGATAGATTTTATTTTCATTTTTTTTTTTTTAACACTCACACTTTTTTCTCATTCACTCTCACATTCACACAGTCTTTTCGGCAACTTAGGCCATTTAGACTTTTACGATAACCGTTATTTAATAATATATATTTATTTGGGGTCCAGGCATTCTTATTTAAGCCATTTGGTATCCAAATGGCTTAAATAAAATCATCGGACTGCCTGGGGTCCGAACCCGCGACGTTTGGTATACGAGGTTAGCACGCTAACCTCTACACCAAGCCCCGAGGGCTTATTTTCATTTTAAATAAAATGTAAACTGAAATGTAACGAAATCAAGACAAATAAAAACATGATTATTATTTTGAGGATTTATTGTTAACGACCAGGTGCACCAACTCTCTGGTATCGGTCCATTATTTGACCATGATCAGGCTTATAAACATATTTAAAATTATTATTAGGGAAATTTTTAATTATAGACCACATTTTTGTTAATTATTTATTAAAAATATAAATACTGTACAACGTTTCGATTGCTTATTCTGCAGTCGTTATCAAGTACTGTGCACTTGCTCCGATTCAAGTCAACTAACTGTCATGACCGTTACATGCCTTTTTATATACAATATGACGTCAGCGCCATCTGCAGGCATTCCTGTGAAATTAGATTCAAATTTTTCCCGCCATTTTCACTCATTCCCATGAAGTTTGAGTGATATTTATAAGTTGATGGTGGTTAAATAATGGACCTATACTAGAAACTTAGTGCACCTGGTTATCAACAATAAATTCTCAAAATAATAAGAATTTCTTATTTACTATCTGCATTCCACCTGCAGGTAAATTTAAGCAGTAAACTTCCTCTCTTATTGATTGGATACTGTTACATCTCCTGTATTGATTCAGATTTTGTTCATAGTTATAGGCAATTGCAGGCCTGAGACTCAGGTTCGAACCCAGGCAGTCCGATGATTTTATTTAAGCCATTTGGATACCAGATGGCTGAGAAAAAAGTGTGAATGTTTAAAAAAAAAAAAAAGGTCTGAGACTAAGGGGATTCCCCTTTCTAGAAGTCTAAAAAAATAGAAATATGGTATATAAGTTTTAAAAAAATTTATTCATCAAGGCTGAAGAGGGGGAATCACCCAAAAATCCTCTCTGAAAAATTTTCTTACTATGGCCCTATAAAATTTCATCGTTCCGAATTAAAACCAAGAGCTCAAGCTTTCCTCCTACATAAGTTTATTCTTTTTCTTTGAAAAGAAATACAATCAATTCAAACCGACGCTAAATAAAAAAAAAAAGCTGACATTTTAGCTTGTAATCAATCTCTTAACTTTTTTTTTTGAGTTTCTTAAGCCAAAGAATAAAAAAAATGAAAATTACGATAATATAATTGTTTTTTGTTTCTCAGCTCATTTGTGACCTGGTTTTGCCAATAATATTTTTTTTTGTCTTCTTAACGAGAAACCACCAAAAAAAACTCCCTTGAATGCGTGCTAGATGAATGAATATAGAGCAGGGTTTTTAGGTCAGATGGTAGCTGACTTTTCGATTGGCCATTAATTGAACCCTTACACGAAAATTGATTTTATGTCTCGATTTCAATAAATGAATAAAATATTATTCACTCATTCAGGGTTCGAATCAATCAGAATATTTTAGAAGTTTGTTCTAATAAAATGTCATATCTTGAAGAGAAACGTTGATGTTTTTTTTGCCCCTATAACATCAAATAAAAATTCTTCTCTTTGAACTAAATGACAACAAACACGAGTAAAGTTTGCATATTCTTCTTCAAAAATAAATAAATTAAAACTGGAACTTAAGATACACGAATTTTGCCTCCTCTCTGAAAATCTGGAGTGACTGGCAGCAGAGCACACAACTTAAGAGAAATTTGTGTTGTGTTTGTCATGTTGTGCCCAAAAAAGAGAGTTTATGGGCACTTTTGATGTGAGTTGAGGGATACATTTGTACATCCCAGGATAATGGAAGTAGGGACTTGAATGAAAGAGTTGTTTGGTTTTTTGGTTTCAATAACAATAAATATTTAACAAGAGTAAAGGTGATGTGATGGTTTATAGGTTGGATTGATGATAGGATGGAGAGATGTCTATAGGACGATTGGACTGGGCCGAAGTAGCATATGATAGATCGAATGTTCTAAGTCCAAATAGGATTCCAAATGACCAGACCCAAACCGACCAGACCTCCGACCGACAAGGATTCGGTGTAGACGAGGTTCTCTTTTCGGCCACCTGATCTAGGGCGTTTATATCTTGCCCCCGGGGAGACGGGCGTAGGAAGGGAGTGTCCTCCTTGTTGATGTTATAATATAATTTGTTTTATTCTTTCGTCATTGAAATGTGCCAGGCTAAGCTCTTCTGTTTTCTGTTACCAAAGTTGCTTAAGAGCATTTGCTGACAGAGGTCTTTTAATAATTAATTAGGTCACCTGTCTCTTCTTTCCATCTTTTTTTTAAAAATGGACCACCTCTGCCTATTCAGTTTCCACGCATAACAGTCACACCAGATTTTTGTGTCGACATATATTTAGTTTCCGCTATATTAAAATTAAGATGTAATTTTTTTTTTTTTTTTTTTTAAACATTCACACTTTTTTCTCATTCACACTCACACTCACACTCACACACACATTCACACAGTCTTTTTCGGCAACTCAGGCCATATAAGACTTTTTACGATATCCGTTATTGAATAAATATACATATATGGGGTCCAGGCATTCTTATTTAAGCCATTTGGTATCCAAATGGCTTAAATAAAATCATCGGACTGGCTGGGGTCCGAACCCGCGACGTTTGGTATATGAAGGTTGGCACGCTAACCTCTACGCCATAGCCGCCGTAGGGTCAGATGTAAAATTTATAAATATGGGAGAAATATTTATATTTTGTTACCATGGCAACCCTTTCTTCTATCTTTCCTATGATGTTCAAGAGTAAAGTCTGCTTCAAAAGATTTCAATGGCAAAATGAGAATATACATTTTTAAAGAGCATTTAAATAATAAGCTAATTTTGAACTAGAAAATCGAAAAAAAAAAATACTGAAAAAGTATATCTGTAAAGTACTAGTACTCTTTGGCGGATTTTGTTCATAAACTTCGTGTCACGTGCCAGGGAGGTGCCTAACTTAAATATAAAATTTCAACCACCTAGCTCTTTTCGTTCTTGAAATATTTTGTTCACAGACAGACCATTTTCCGGACTCGGGGGGATCTCAAAACGTGGATATCCATCAAAATCCCGACGCCGAATTTTTGGCATGAATCCAAGTACTTTCTCTCTCTATAAAATAAAATAGGTCTATATAGAGATAAGATAAAATAAAAGTACATCAGTAAAGTATTAGTACTCTGGCCGATTTTGTTCAAAATCTTATTTAAGGAAATGATCGGCAAAGTTTATTTCAATCTTCTTGTATTTTATTTTATCTTATAAAAACAATCTGAGGTGAAAAAAGCAATGTTGCTGACATGTGACGTGTGTGCTCTTTTTGACATGACTATTTTATATTATTCTGCAGTAATTAATTATCTTATCATCATATGAACAACGTTTATTTAAACATGCAAGTAGTTTAGGTGAAAAGTTATTTATTTTTTTTTTTAATCGATTCTAAACACATATAGATTTAAATAAATTAGTGCCCTAGGTGCATTTTCCGATATGGCGGTTCAAAATATGCATTGAAAGGGAGAATATAAATAATTGTATTCGTATTTTTTAAATTTGTTTAAGGTCTTTTTCGGCTCTGAAGCCATTTAGACCCAGCCCCATCTATACTGCTATCCAATTCAATTGAAATAAATTTCTCGCTTGGGCCGGGATGCGAACCTTTCCTTGACCTTTGCATATTCGTATTGATAATGGGACTTGAGAAGAGTGCTAAATTGTCTTAAAAATCACATTTAGAAAAAATAAGGCACTCTCGGAAATCGAAGCATGGATTTCGTTCGGCCTTGAATATTATAATAATAGATGAAAGGAGCAGGCAGCCAGGTAATTAGTCTCCGCGAAATTAAATTTTCTGTACAGGAGTGTATATGAATATTCTGTATATGAATTTCCAAAGTGGCCCGCAAGATCATTTCGGTTCGCGTCCTCTGTTTTAATTTATAAATAGAGCACCTCTTTCGAATTTCCAGGCGACTATTTAGGTAGTAATTCTCCCAAAAATATAGAAATTATCGAGATCTTAGTAAATTTGACATTGCAAGGGGAAGTGATTTTTCTTTCTATTTATTACGGTTAAAATATACAAATTTATCGAAGATCTAGTTTTCATTTTATATTGGTTGTCCTTATTTTTACTTTCTCTTACCTATGTATATATGTAATATATATATAGAGAGAAAGTATTGGATTCATGTCAAAAATTCGATGTCGAGATTTTGATGGATCTTCACGTTTTGAGGTCCCCTGAATCCAAAAAAGTGGTTTTCGCGACATGGTTGTCTGTGGGTGGGTGGGTGGGTGGGTGTGTGTCAAATTTTAAGCATGAAGGAATTGAGCTATGAGGCTGAAATTTTATATTTAAGTTAAACACCCCCGGGACCGGAAAAATAAGCTTTTAATCAAAATCGGCCAAAGAGTACTAGTACTTTACTGATGTACTTTTTCAGTTTTTTTCGATTTTCTCAAAATTCGCTCTAACGATTTTGATTAAAATTCAAATATCAATTATTTTTTTAGATGCTCTTTCAAATGTATATTCTCATTTTGCCCACAAAATTGTTTGAAGCACACTTTACTCTTGTGCTTCATAGGAAAGATAGGAAAAATGGTTGCCATGGTAACAAAATATAAATATTTTCCCATACTTATAAATTTTACATCTGAATTCAAATATTCCTTACTGCCGGGAACTAAATACATGTCGACACAAAAATCTGGTGTGACAGCACAGTGCACAACTTTCGATTACCGAAGGTAAGAGAAAGTTGTGTGCTGTGCGCCAGTCACACCAGATTTTTCATATTCATAAGTTTTATTTAAATAAAACAAAAAAAAAAACAAAGATTGAAATATTTGATTTTGTTATTGAAGCATGATAAAAGAAAAAATACACAAAATCTCAAAAATATTTATTTATTTTTCGTTTGTTTTTATTGATCGCCTTTTGGTTTTTTTTACTTGCTGTAGTTCTCATGGGCGTAACTACGGGGTGCCGGGGGGGGGGGCATGGCTCCCCAGAAGGCTCGCGGCTCCCCCAGAAAGCTCCCTGTCCCAAGAAAAATTGAGAAAATATGGGGCTTTCCAGGCCCTCCGGAGGATAGCTGGTCCCATGCCTCCCCCCAGCGAGGATGGCTGGTCCCATGCCCCCCCCCCACCCAAATTCTCTAGTTACCCCCATGGTAGTTCTAGAATTTCTATTTAAGAAAAATGCTGGGGGACCTGGCAATGAAGAAGCCCGAGTCTTCTTTTTTCTTTGCCTTAATCCCTGGGTGCGGCGGTGTCGGCGGTGTTATTCGTGGGTTTTTGCGACCGAGAAGAAATAGAACGGCCAGTCGCACTGTCTGACGCCTGAAAATATAGAAGGGAAGAGACTGACATGCAAAGAACAGAAGTACTGCCAGTCCCAGCTAGGGCAGCTCGTGGTCGCCATCCACGTATCCACAAGATTTGGGTCCCTGAGTTTAACGAAGAAGCCCGAGTAAAGATGATTTAAAATGATCGAGAGATCCACACGCCCTCAGCAGGTCTGCATAGGGAACCTTTAGGGACACCCAGGGATACACACGCCCGCACCAGGGACACACACTTTTCTTCTGGTCACCTTCGATCTACTGTGTGTGTCCCTGGTGCGGCCGTGTGTATCCCTGTGTGTCCCTAAAGGTTCACTATGTAGACTAGTTGAGGCGTAGGGATCCCTCGATCGTTTTTAATTATTTTTACTCGGGAGAGCAAGAGTCACCACAATCGTTGCAGTTAAGTGATGCCAAGCGCGGTAAAAGCTCGGGATTGGTGACCCCGAGCAATCAGTGTGTGGAACGCCCCGGTAGCAACCGATAATATGTATTTAACCATTTATATAATAAAGTTATACCCCTAAATGGCCTCAGTAGCCGAAAAGGGTTAAGAAAAAAAACTAAGAAAGATATGGTGTGACTGATCTCAGAATATTTTTAATCTCCTTCGAAAGTTGTTCTGTCACTTAAGATTTTTTTGTGTCGAGATATATTTAGTTTCGATTATTTGATATTTTGCAATTATGGTAACCAACTCTCTCTATGAGTGGTGCCAGCATACTTAACTTGAATTCAAATTTCAACCTCATTGTCAGAGAGAAATAAATAAAAAAAAAAAATTAAACAAATCTTATTTCATCACCTTCTAAAAAGTTTCTTTACAAATTTAAACGAGGAATCTTTTGTCTTTATGAATTTTTAATTCACAATCTTATTTTACACTTTAATTGAATTACGTAGTGACTCGTCTCTACCTCAAATGAGAATAAAAATAAAATGTACTTAAAAAAAAAAAAAGTTTTCTTTTTAAATTATTAATTCCTTTCTTATCAGCTGGCTGGCTGGCCTCTTTTGTCAATATCATTTTTTATAAAATATCACATCCTGTTTTATGATTTACTAGCTCACTCCTTCTATTTTTCTTTTTTTTTTTTATTTATGCCAGGGCTTTTTTTTATTACTAAACTTATTTCATTATTTATACATTAGCATTCCCAGGTTCCCTAATAAATGAAAAATAAATAAATGAAACATTCATAAAAAAAGAAGTAAGACCTTTTAAATGTTAGGTATAATTCATTTCCAGGCTAATTTAGCCGACATTTATTTATTCAAATAAACTGGCGTGGCCATTACACAACTGACCTCAAGAGGAAGTTACTAAAAATAAATATGACCTGTTAACAAATACAACAAATCCCTTGACCTGTCAAAGGTTAAATTTTAAAGATGTTAGCTTCTGGTGCTAGAGGTCGTGGGTTTGCATCACAAGCGAAAAAAATTTATTTTATTGATAATTGAATTGGCTTAATTGAAATGTCCTGAGTTTAGATGGCCTCACCAAAAAACACTAGGTTAAAAGTTTCAAAGTTTTATTAAAATAACATTGATAACACTTTATGCACATTTTGACTTTCATTAAAAAAAAAAATCTGGTTTGACATTTAACAACAACTTTCTAAAGATTTTTTTTATAATGGAGAATTGGAGACTTCAGCCAAATTGGGATTATCTAGGTTCAATAAAACTCCCAGACGTTCGGCCCGAATTTATTTCGTAATCTTCAGTTTTTGGGAATTATATACATAAATATAAATGCCAGTGCACATGTGATTAAACCAGGATTTGTCAATATTAAAATTTATTTGCTTCATACAAAATTATATGGCTCCTGTGCCCAATTATTATAGATTATTACTAACGTACCTGGTTTGACCACATTTGCATTTGCACTATGTGTATAATTCCCAATAATTGAAGATAGCCAAATAAATTCAGGCCGAAACGTCTTATTCTGTGAGTTTTATTGAACCTAGATAATCCCAATTTGGCTGATATCTCCAATTCTCAATTGTAATCACATCACAGCCACAACCTCAAAAAACGATTTAAAAAAAATCATTTCGTCTACTGAGACCATTTGACTATAAATTTGTAATAAAATCTTTTAAATACAATTTTGGAGTTTAGGCTTTCATAGATGTTATCATTAGTAAAAGAATTTGATTTTTGGTTTAACTGTGGTTTATTTTTAAAAATTACAACCTTTCGGCCACTCATTCTGTGGTCTTCTTCAAGTACAATCTCTCTTGTCACAGATGTAACAAACAACCTTTATAATCTTAGCTGAATTGTGCCTGAAAAAGGCCACCGGATGAGTGGCCGAAACGTTGTAATTTTTACAAATAAACCACAGTTAAACAGAAAATCTAATTCTTTTACTCTTTTAAATACAATTATATCCTTGCCTACCAGCGGGCACTCAACGTTCTTTTTTTCCGGGGGCCACCTATCCCGATTTTCAGAAATATACAAACATAAATGATAAGAAAAATTGTTGGATTACCATTTTTTTGGCTGGTGAAAACATATAGAAGATATCCTTCCCTCACAATCTCGAATGACGAACATAAAACCTATCAATCACTTTGCACCAATCTGGATAAGGAGTCTATCAACGAAATGCTGCTGTAAGTGCATTTCCACTTTCTCACTTACTTCTCATCTCCTTTATCTTTCCCCACTTTCTCTTCTTCTTAGGCTGCCATCTAACGAATTTTTATTTCTCACATATCAGGAATGTAAAATTGAGATTATGACATGGAAAAAGTTGTACTCATTTGTGTTGTTTATAGCTCGTAAACTAAAATAGATAGAAAAATGTGCGGTGATTTGCGATTAAAATGGATATAAAAATATTTATTTTTTTCTTTTGGGGTTGCTAAATTAATATGGAAATTTACAACTCAGAAAAATGGAGGGTGGAATCGGATGCAAGTAAAAATTATTTTATTGAAGTTTCAATGAAAACCATTAATCAATAAAATAAAAGTTACTGTCTGTGAACAAAAAGTCATAATTGAACTCTGTTATGCATTAGTGTGTCAAGCACCAAAAAAAATTAAAAATTGAGTTAAGCACGGAATATTGTTTCAAATGCTATAATTAATAGTATTTTTTTATGAATTTATATTTAATGTTACTTGCAAAATTGACAAAAAAAATTATATATAATTCAATGAAAACAAAAAACTTTAATGTTAATTTTCTCAAATCTCGGTAGCTGGCGCTTGACACACTAATGCGTAACATGGTCCAATTAGGCCTATATCTTCCGTTACTAGTCAATTTTAATTTGCATCTTATAGCCTAGTAGTTTAAATAAAAAATGATCCCAGAAACAGTAAAGGGATGAATTTTGGCTCTATAGCCACTATAAAGTTTGCCGACCCCTACTCTAACTCATACATCATATCATCAAAAATTTCATTTCCTTATTTCTTTTCTTTGGCATGATTCAACCTTTGTAAGAAACTTATCTGTTTCTTGTGAAAAATTAATTTGACACTAAAGTGTTTTTTCGCATTTTCATTATGAATTCGCAATAATTTTTAATTTCTCTACTGAATTTTTCAGTTTTTTTTTTTTTTTTCGATTTTCTCAAAATTCGCTCTAACGATTTTGATTAAAATTCATAAATCAATTAGTTTTTAGATATTCTTTAAAATGTATATTCTCATTTTGCAATTGAAATCTTTTGAAGCACACTTTACTCTTGTACTTCATAACAAAGATAGGAGAAATGGTTGCCTTGGTAACAAAATATAAATATTTTCGCATACTAATAAATTTACATCTTGAATTTTAATAGATCGGCGGAAACTAAATATATCTCGACACAAAAAATCTGGCGTGGCAAGCACAGAACACAATTTTCACTTACCGAAGGTAAATGCTGTGCAACCAGCAAATATTAATAAAAAATTCCCTCTCCCAATCTCCCCTATTAATTTGAGTTGTTTATAAGGGTGGATCCAGAGGTGTTTCTCGGGGGGGGGGGGGGGTAATCTGGTGTGACTCGTCGCACAGCACACAATTTTTTCTTAATTTCGGTAATTTAAAGGCGCATTTTGTACTTGTTTGCCAGAATATAAATACAAATCAAATTTTTAAGTATTAATTTTTAAAATTTTACATTAAAAATACATTTTTTCGAAAAAAAAATATTTTTTTCAAATCTCGAGAGGGGGTAATTACTCCGTTTACCCCCCTTGTATCCGCCCTTGGTTGTTTATTGTCTTGATAATTAGAAACTTTCTCTCTCTCTCTCTATTGACATTGTATTTATTTCCTCCCTCTCATTAAACTCATCATTTGTTAATAGCTTTGAGTTTTTCTCATCATTTGATTAAAAATTCATACTACAAGATACATGATAGTTGCCAAAAAAGAAATCAAACAGAAATCTACTATATAATTATAAAGTATGATGATTTTTTTTCCGATTTGTTGTTGTTTGTTGTTCGTTTGGTTGCCAAATACACTCAACGATTAAACTTTGCATCTCCTTTGATGGGAACGAACAATCTAGAAACTTGCTTTGCTGAAGGCAATATTGCAATTATATCGTTTATTTATTTTGGACTTTTTTGTAATACGAGTAAATAAAGTATATCATTCAATAATTAATCAAGATGAGATGAGATTTTTTTTAAATGCTTTTTTTTTTACAAAAAAAAAAAAAAATTCCAAATGGAAAGTTTTAAATCAATAGCTTTATAAATTAAGTAATAAAAATTAAGGTCGTTGAGTTTTGATCTTTTAAGGACAAAGTGTTGAGAATGAATTAAATCAATTATCAATGGCCTCACTGCCTGGGAAATCTATATTCTCTTATACAATAATAATTACTGGCTCGCTCTCCTCAAATAAACTACCTAAAGAAATATAAAGGGAAAAAAATAATAATAATTTAATTCCTCTATTGGACAAAGCAAAACTGGACCTTTTCATTAGCCTTTGTGAATAGTCAGAGAGGAAAAAGGAGAGAGGGGGGCATGTTTCATTTTTTTGTGTTGACTAGTTTTCGCCGATATAATTGAATTCAAGGTGTCAAAACTGTAAACTTATGAAAATATTTATATTTTGCTACCATGGCAACCAACCATTTCTCCTATCTTTTCTATGAAGTACAAGAGTAGAGTGTGCTTCAAACAATTTTGAGAGCAAAATGAGAATATTCCTTTTGAAGTGCATCTTAAAAATAATTGATTTTTGAATTTTAATCAAAATCGTTGGAGCAAATTATGAGAAAATCTAAAAGAAAAAAAAAAAACTGGAAAAGTACATCAATAAAGTATTAGTACTTTTTGGCCGAGTTTGTTCAAAAGCTTACTTTCACGGTCCAGGAGGGTATAAAACTTAAATATAAAATTTCAACCTCGTAGCTAATGCCTTCATGCTTAAAATTGCTTAAAATTGAACACACACAGACAGACACACAGACAGACCATGTGGGGAAAACCACTTTTTTTTGATTCAGGGGACCTCAAAACGTGAAGATCCATCAAAATCTCGACATCGAATTTTTGACATGAATCCAATACTTTCTCTCTCTATATGTATATTAACATATACATATAGGTAAGAGAAAGTAATAAAGACTCTTAGACAACTGAAGAAGCCTCATTAAATTTGACCGAAATATTCCAAGACATATCTCGTTAAAACATTTAACATTTGTCAATACTTCTAGCCTCTGTGATTTTCGAAAA